>JARACY010000331.1:0-103930 GCA_029255725.1 Scrobipalpa atriplicella
ATGGGTGTGTAATGTATGATATAAATATTTAAAATATAATTTCATTTTATATAACAACAAAATATCTAATTTCACTTGATATAACAATTCAACTGAAATAATAAACTTTAGATATAATTTTATATTTAATAACAACTTTTGATATAACGATAATTTGATATAATTATATTTGAAATAATGTAACAGATGATATAATATATTTTTGATATAAATTCTCATGACATAACGAACATTTGATATAATGCCTGATTTACTAATAAAATCAATCGTTCGCAACTTAAACATGCAAGCAAGCATTTAAGCAAGCGTGCAATTGAGCATGCAAGTAAAAAACCAAGCAACCAAGCATACAGGCAAGCAAGCAAGCATGCAAGCAAGCAAGTAAGCAAGCAAGCATGCAGGCAGGCATGCAAGCATGCAAGCAAGCAAGCATTCAATCAAGCAAGGATGCAAGCATGCAGGCATACAAGCATGCAAGCAACATGCAAGCATGCAGGCATGCAGGCAAGCAGGCATGCATCACTAGCAACCTAACCCTCGAAGGGTATGTCGGAAGCGAACTGGGCTCGCTGCGCTCGCCCATCTCGCTTCCGCCATACCCTTCGAACCTAATCTATCCGTGTCGGGGTGCCCCGAGTCGGTTTTGCATTAAATTATATCAAAAGTTCATTATAGATTCTAAACATTAGTTCAAATGTAGTTAGATCAAATGATTTTATATAAAATGAGTGTTATATGAAAGAATATTATAGCAAATGTTACATTATAACAAATGAGCATTATACAATATGAGATTATAGAAACTAAGTATTATATCAAGTAAACGTTATGTCAAATTAGCGTTATACCAAGTGAAAATAGATATTTTGTTTTTATGTCAAATGAATCGCACCCATGAAAAATATATGAACGTGTTTTATTGTAAAATAATAAATGCAGTAAAAGGATATTACATGTACTTAATTATATTAGATCGGCAATCGGTTCTTTTTTTCGGGTATGTTAGATACAACATGTTGCCAAAAAGAATGATCTTTATTTATTTAATCGGATGCACCTATTTCAATATTGTGTAATAGTAAAGGCTTCATATGACTATCTAAATAGGCTTTCCAATTTATATCCTTATAAACTTTCTAGAGGTTTATTGATGACGAGTCACGACTAGATCTATTGAATGCAAATTTATGAAAATAGATATGGCTAGCTAAGTGCATTCATTATGTTATGGATTCATTAAGTAAGTGCCCCATGGGGACCTATCTATCATGGTTCATATTACGACATAGAAGGAAAGAAAAACAATAACTTAGTTGGGCAAGATTTATAAGACCAACAATACTACACCTATGAGTTCTATAAAAGAGTGTGTAACAGCAAAAAATTAGAATCCCTTTAAGCTTAAGGGTGCATTGTGTACCTTGCCCACTTTTGATAACGAACATGAAAATATAGGTAGAGGTAGCTCGCTAAACTTGAACTCTCCCGTGAACTTCGATATATATCGGTCATGGCTACGTTCTATACTTTGTTCTTTATGTAGAGCCTGTGTGAAAAGCTTTAAAGTTTACTCCTAGCGACATCTATCAAGCATCGGCAAACTAAGCACTGCCCCGGACTCCCCACAGAGGGCCTATCTTTTGCTTACGCCACACCCTCCCATTATTGACGTTTTCTCAACATTTTCTTCTTCATGAGACACGCACGCGCGTCTCCCATGGACCAACAGAGATTGCGCAGCGGCGGCGGCTGGGTCGATGAGGCTGTGGACGCTGTTTAGCTGTACTGTTAGGTACTATACCTACCGTACCTACTGACCTATAAACTTTGTATGTATCATAGTATTATACCATGGTATGTAAGTATCTATAGCTAGAACTGAATAGGTACTTCCTAAGGTATGGCTACATTACGGCTGCCCATATTAATAATCAGCTTTTGAGACTTTTTGAGTTCGTATCATTAATGTCATTTCAGTACAAAACAGTCAAGTCAAATTCATAAATACTTATCATTGATCTCAATTTTTAGATCGCTTCATAGTTTAGTATACCTTAATAAAACGGAGGGAGATGTTACTTCATTTTATTACCTTACCAACTAAAGAATAGCTTACCAAAATTTTTGATAATCATTTTTTTTATCCGATTCTGTACCTACTTAATTTTCTACAAATATTGGGTTCACTTCCTCCACGTTCACCCACTCTGTGCCACTTTATTTATGGGTAGAGGTACCTACTATCTTAAGTCAGGGTAATCATGATCTCATGATACCTAATGTAAGACGGATTCCCAAATGATCCATATCTACCTAAATAAATGCTTCATACATTAGTTCTTTCTGCATCCTCGATTTTATGCAAGGATTCCAGACCAAACCATTTTCAAACAAAGCGTTCCGTAAGCCGAACGACCTGTAGGGAAATTCGTACAGGCCGTAAACCACACGTCTGCGGGAGTATCTGGAATCTGTTGATAAGATCGAACGTGCTAAAAATTGTAGCTCTAGCAAGATTATGGCCGAAATCTCCTGCATGTCGAACGGGATACCGGTCCGGTATGGTCCGAGCGTTCAACGCTCTATGATACCCTCAGGGGCGCCATGTGGCGTCCTTCATGGGCGCGAGATGTAGAGGAGACGACCAAGGGCTTTTAGCGGAGGAGCAGTGCCAGCCTGGAGCATGTCAGCAAACTCCTTCTGCGCTGCGCGAAGTTTGTCGGGCTCAAGGCCTATCACGATAGGCGGGCCTTCTGTGGTCTTGATATACCTAGTGGAGGGCGCGTGACTTCTGGGAACTCAGCTAGCACTTGTGCAAAAGTTGAGATGCCATTGCTGCAAGCCACGGCTTTGACGCTATCTTGAGCGACGACGTTCGCAGTGATAGCGGAAACGAAAAAATTGATATTTCCGTCAACTATCCGCCAGCTTGAGTCGGCTATCCGGCAAAAGATGGTAATGACTAAGAAAGTCGGAGCCGATGATTGGTACGCGCCGACATCAGCGATAATGAAACTCCACAAAAGTAACAGCGCAACCCAAGATTGCTTTTATATTGTCTTGATAGGACTGCCGTTTGCAGCACTAAATTCATAGTCGCTAACAGAGTGAGTAACTACCCTTAAGCAATCGCAGTGGGAAACAGCAATGGACTGAGCCGGTATCAATCAGAAACAGATGACCAATATCTTTGTAACTGATAAATAGTCTGGTTGAGCGGTGTGGTTGGGTAAAATCAGTTGCCTCTACTGACTGTTCCTGTCGTTTCCCTGCTGCATAGACCAGCAGCAAGAGTTGACACACTTGGTCGCTTTGGTTTTAAACCTCCTATGGTACCAGCACATTTTATTGGTAGCTCCAGGAATGGCAGTGTGGGATTGTCAGCCAGCAGAAGAGGTGTGGCTACTAGAATGACTAGCACCGAATGCATATCATAGCCGCTTTGAGAACACCCAGGCTGGTCTTGACAAAGAAGCAATTTGTTAGCTCAGTTGGTCTACTCGCTCAACCAAATTCCCCAAAACTGAAATCCAAGCTTTCAATCAGCTTAATAAGTTCCCCCTCCATGGTAACAAGTGAATATATTATACGAAGCCAACAGATGTGCAAAATAATATTTACAATGAATGCAGTAAAGTTAAATAGCAGGGGGTGAGGTCCTTTGAGGTCGCAATGCAAAAGAAAATATTAAAAAATACCTATGTGCAATTAGTAAATTTTTACACAATCAATGCCAGTAATAAACAAAACACAGCAGTTGTAAAAAATAGAATTCACATCGCAATAAAATTAAAAATAAGTTCCAGTATATGTACAAATATTTACAAAAATAGGCTATTCTCCTACTAGTCAAATCAGCAACTTTTTATGATATGTCGAAACGCTTTTTTGTATGAAGACTGTGAGTTATGTCACACGTCACTAGCTTGTAAAAATTTACTACTCAAATCAATAACTTCTATATTTTTTACTCGATTATTAAATCTAAATGTGAATATTTTTTTAAATAGTGAATGAGATCCACAACATTTTAGCCATCAGTTTTAAGTATAAACGTTTTGATTTATTTTTAGCTACCCAGTCAACATGCCTATTATGTTAAAAAGTTGATATTTTACAAAACACACCTATATATACATACTTAAAACAGTTCCACATAAATTAATCATGCAGTATAATACAAGAAAATGTGAATAGAAAATGGGGTTTGGTTGCGTGTGTGTTGTGTGTGCAAAAAAAATTGGATAAATTACCAAAATAGGTGGTTAATTGCAACAAAAAATGAGTTAATTTTGCCAAAATCTGTACAAAAGATACATGAGAGTACAATAAGTATATGTACAAGTAGTAATATGTACAGTTAATGTAAATAAAATGCAAAAGAAAAGTATGCAAAACAAGTTCAGCAGGATTAGTTTAAAACTCGCAAAATGCAGGTTATTTGTTAGAATATGTACAAAAAACTTGCCAAACTATGTAGCAGGACAACTAACACTAAGAAACTAACTAAAATATTTACAAATAAACACTCATTCCTCACTAAAAACTGTACAAAACCAACAAAACACTGCAACTGCAACAACAAAAGTCCGCGGAAAAGTTTGCGGGTTGTCACTTTGACGTTTTGTTTTTTTTTTAATATCCCGTTTGGGAAGGCAAAGAACATGAGCCAATGCAGCCTAGTCTTCAGTATAACCTGTGCCCTGTGCTGTGCAGACCTAAAAAAGTCATTTAAATGCGCGGGTGATTCACATTCCAATGCTCAATAGACTTTTGCGCGGGAATATCAATCCGAATCTTCAGGACTGTGTTTCTTGCTTTCTAATTTAGTTTTTCACGGCTATTATTGTGATAGTGTAGTGGGATTAGCATAATAATGTGCCGGTACGGTAGTGAAAGATAATGTGGTGAAAGTGAGAAATAAAGTACAGCAAGCATGTATTATCAAGCTGAAGTGGGCGTGGGCAGGACACTTGGCGAGGCGGGAAGACGGGAGATGGACTAAGGCAGTGACAGAGTGGCAACCATGGGGCAGAATACGCCCAGTAGGCAGACCACCGGCCCGATGGTCAGACGACATTGTCTCTGTTGTGGGAAAGAGCTGGATGCGGATAGCACAGGACCGGCAAGAATGGCGCATTAAAGAAGAGGCCTATGCTCAGCAGTGGGCAGATATAGGCTGAATAGATAGATAGATAGAAGCCTGTATGGCTCGAATCGACACTCCCTCGTGAAACTTCATCGAGCATTGGAATGTAGGCACCATACTCGCACTTTAATGAGTTCTAGGTTAGGTTAGGTTAGGTTGGGGTTTTGCACGGGAAAAATGAAAACTCAGACGGACTTTATTCCTCGCTCTTCTAAGTTAGTCCCTTGCTGTATTTATACTATTAAAGTAAGAAACAAAGGAAGACGCTACCGTATGATTCGGATTGATACTCCTACGCAAAAGTTACTAACTAACTACCTTAAAAACCCTACACGTGACCCCGGGCGGTGCTAAGAATGCGATGCGGGGCGGGCTTTTCGACTGATCTTAGTTTGTGTTATGTTTTTGTTTTTGTTTATTCGTATTTTTATTTTTGTTAAATGTTTCTTGTATTTTCTTTATATGAATAAATTTTATATTTATCTATTGAACAAAAAACCGGCTGCTGCACCTGCCTGTCCTCTGGACCACGCAGCAAATAATGTCATACGATAAATAATATGAAAATCACGCGGGGTATGGCACACTGACTGGCTCCGCACCCACGCGCGTAGCGGCGGCGCGGAGTGAAAACAATAGAACCAGGGACAATCACGCGCCGCTACGCCGCGTAGCGGAGCCCACTGTGAACACCGTCTTAGCCTCTTCCTAAGGCGGTTTACACACTGCCGCAGTGTGTAAACCGCCTAAGAATTAAAAAAATAAAATTTGGTTGGGTTTTTGCGCGGGAACCGTAACGAATCACACGTATGGACTGAATTTCTGGCTTTCTAATTTAGTTTTTCGCGGTTATTATTGTGTTAGTGTAGTGGAATTAGCATAATAATGTGCCGGTAGTGAAATACAATGTGGTGAAAGTAAGAAATAAAGTACAGAAATCCTATATGGTTCGACTCGACACTCCCGCGTAAATCATCAGAGAGCATTAGATGGCGGCCACTCGCGATCTAATGAGTTCTAGGTTAGGTTAGGTTAGGTTGGGGTTTTGCGCGGGGGGCATGAAAAATCTGACGGACTTTGTTCCTCGCTCTTCTAAATTAGTTCCTTGCAGTGTTTGTTGTATTTAATGTGGTGGATTTAACATAATGATCTGCTGACGAGGAACAATATGGCGGGAGTAAGAAGCAAAGGAAGGCGCTACCGTACGATTCGGATTGTTATCTCCGCGCAAAAGTCTGTTGAGCATTAGAATGTGAATCACCGGCGCATTCCAATGACTTTTAGGTTAGCGTAGGTTAGATTAGGTATAAGAAGACAGAAGAAAATACACTCTGAAGACTAGGCTGCATGGGCTCACGCTCTTCGCCTTCCCAAATGGGAGAATTGTAAAAAAAAAAAAAAATTGACAGTTCGGTTCGGTGCGTTCATCCCAGCGTTGCCGTTAGGGTACATTTTACACATTTGACGTACCTTTTTGGGCTCCCATGTGTAATGTGTAATCTTGCCAGTACATGTGTAATTTCTTTGAACTCACCGCCAAAATATCTCAATCAAAGAAATAAATGAGCGCTGCTGCGTATAGAGAAACGTAGAGAAAGCTAACTCATTTTATCTCCCTTGCTCTAGCAAAACTCCATATTAAAGCATCTCTTTCACTCATCACAGAAGCAGCGATCTCACTACCCAATTTACCGGGCCTTCTTATGTTTACGGAGTTTCTTATGTTTGTACCATGGCTAAAAAATGAGCTAAACCACCGTTTACCAAGCTACTTTTTCTAAGTGTTATTGGGTCATTCCTTGTACATACAGATTAAAAGAAAAAAGTAATGGCGTTTTCAATCCAAAAAACATCCAAAAAATTACTACAAAAAAAAAGACTGCTGTTATGAGTGATTTGCGAAAAAAAAAAATGCTCATGTACACTTTTGTCACAATATGTACACTTTTTGCGGCGGATATGTGTATTTTGGGATCTCGGTTGCGGCAACACTGGTTCATCCATTTCGTTCGTTTTCGTTGGAATTGAAGTTGTTTGTGTCTGCTTTCTGTTCTGAAAACTTTGTAAAAAATACAGGTAAAGCTGAATTAAAACTAATAAAAATCTTTGTTTTAGCCTTTGCAATTTGTTTCCACTTTCAAGCCATTTAATATCTCTAGACTCCAAAGCAAACAGGTCCAAAATAAATATGTTTGGGTGTGGCTTGCATTCTTGTGTATTTTTAGGTACCGAATAATTGTGTTGCAGGCTGAGTGCTGTGGGCCGTGTCGTCAACCAGTGAAGCCAAAGAATAGTTTGTGAGAATGCCGGTGTTAGAATCGTGCTGGTCGCCATGTATCTGGTCTTCCGACGTGAAGACAGGCAGCCGCGCCGTGGCGGTGTATACTGCCGCTATGAGCGTCATCCTCATCATATTCATAGCTTACCAGATGGACGGCGGCGACTCCACGCAGCTGTGGAACCCTCTGTTCGAGGCAGATGTCAGGGGGTGTACGTAAAACATCAGCTTATTATGATAATTATTACTTTACTGGAAATATTGCATATTTACCCGTGAAAAGAGACAGTCACTTGCTAGAGTTGTTAAGTGCAACAGAAATATCATTTTAACTGATGAGAAATATTTATGGTTTTGTCATGTTATAGATCGGAATCCGCGTTATCAAAAGTATGGATATGCCCGTGGATCGGGAAGTTGCGACTGCTTGCGTGATTCAAAAAAATATTTATTCTTAGGTTTACACGTGATGTCTAATTTAAAGTTTTGTAACAGCCTATATTAATAACATATTAATATAAAATTATCATTTCTAAAATGTATTCACGTTTAAATGTAACAATTATTATTTTTTTTAATCACGCAAGCAGTCGCAGTTTCCGGATCCGCGGGCATATCCATACTTTTGATAACGGTAGCTCCGCATATTCCGATCTATAGTCATGATAAACCCGTTGTCTGGTTTAAGTTTCTATTTTAATCTAATGGTATATTTTTCCTATTTCAGCTCTTCAAGTGTTTGGAACTATCTTTATCATAGTCTTTGTGATACTTATAGTCTCTTCTGTCCTGATGGTACGTAAGCTTTTACTGTAGTTGTAATATGATTTTTATCATACATATACCTACTTATAGGTATGTATGTTTTCACAGTTCGCTGCACTAACAACAAATTATAAAAATTGTCTAAATGTTGGTTCTTATCATAGCGAGAAATAAAAGTTCATATTAGTTAATCACCTTTACTTGTTATTATAGTTACTTGCCATTGCAAGCCCTTACATATAACCAGAGATTGGACTCTACCAGTCATACAAAGTCTACATTCAAGTGACAAGATTGGGATCCGGTTTTAAAATGTTACGTGACACTTTGGGGGTGCTACTGAATTCACTTTGTTTAGAATCAAATTCAAATTCTAATATACATTATTGTACACAGGAAACATACAAATGATAAAAATATTTAAATAGCAGATGTGTACAGCCTTATTGCTTAGGTAGCAATTTCTTCCAGGCAACCAGGCAAGAATCTCTAAATAACAAGGATTTCTTTGATATCTAATTAGAATTTCTTGCAAGTGAATCTGGAATAACTGGCAGATTCTGAGCTCTGATTATAATTATAGTGACATGACATACATCATTTAATGTTGTTAACTGTAAAACATCATATCTCATAGTTGTCTTTAATATTTCTAGGTCATCGGTATCAATATATGGATGAGAGGTTTGATACTGCCTTGGATGATAACAATGGGCCTCATCATACTTTTCCAGTTGACATTTGGCTTGTGGCTTCTTGGAGGTTATTACATTTATGTAAGTATTTGGACAAAAGATTAAGCCAAACTTCTTATTATCAACTGGGTTTTCAAATCAATGAATGACGCGATAAACCATGGTGTGAGAACTGTGAGATTATATCAGAGTTTTTAAAACGCCTATTAGTAGCAGCCTATAGGCTTCTGATACGGTTTGTGTAACAACCACTACCACAGCCACCGACCAGGACTGATCTTTTTGGACATTCAGGAGATTCAATGTCCTAACCAAACTAGGAAAAATCTCACAAAGTGATTAATTTACAAATATGTTATAAACTTTGTGTTTCCCCCATATTGTTTATTGTTTATTTATATTATTTACACTGTAAAACATTACAGGTAGCTTAACCTAATGCATTCTACAAGGAAAAAAAGATATTCTTAATTACATAAAAGTAAAACAAAGCAATCAACAATGAAAAATAACTATTAACCTTCTTTTATCTTCATAATAACCAAAGTATTTATTTATAGGAGTCTGACTCCACATGTTTCAATTTAGACACTCCCTTTATTTAATTTATCAATTATCAATTTACGTGAAATTGGCAGAATTGTGACTACACAAAAGCTATTAATTTAAGAATTTAATTATTTATTTATACTTATTCTAGTCTTATTTATCCATTTAACAAATTTTAAGATTATATAGTTTTTTGCTTCTTTTTAGAATTAAGTTAGTGAAGAGTGGAATATACTCAGGTTATTTATTAATCGTATTCTTAATGTTGTCTATTTCACTGCTCTGATTACTAAGGTTTTTAGGGTTCCGTGCTTCAAAACGAAAAAAGAAACCCTTATAGGAACACCTTATTGCCCGACTGTCGATCTCTCGATCCCTCCATCCGGTCCATCTATCTGCCTGTCTAGTCAATACCTTTTCTCTCAATATTTAATGTATTAAGTTTCATATATAAAATTAATGTATAAAAATAACACAGTAGAACCTTTTAGAAATATAATTTTATACTATATCTAGAACTGTAATGGCTCAAGATAACTAGACATTACTACTATTTCAGCTCGACGCTACGCTTTCAGCCCTGCTTGACTTCCTTTGGATGGCGTATAATGTGAGTACCTTGTTTTAATAAAAACAATAATGGATTGTATGTTATATTTACATAGAAACTGCACTTGGTACTTTATAATTATTATGTTAGACTTATATATCTTAGCCATGGTCTTAGCCGGTGCAGTATTAGCCATACCAGGATTTATAATTGAGATTTCTTTTTGAGTATTTCGTTCTACGTTCTGTGGGAAAATTGGTTCAATACTTAACTTTAAAAAAACATATTTTCAAGATTTGCGGTAGAGCCATAATTAAGTGTGTAAATGTTTGTTCCTACACGCTCCATATCATTTGGACCATTGTGTTGAATAGGATTAGTCAGCCTAGGCACTCCGTTTGGTGTCTAGCTGTTTCCAGGGTGCGCCGAGGGGAGGCTCCTTTCATGCACCCCAATCAAACAATGAAATCCCATCTCAAACGATGGCACATTTATTTATCAAGCATTCTAGATTACAATGTATGAAAAATTTTGCAAAATGATTTCCTATCACTTATAGTTCCCGCGCAATCTGCTACCAAAGATGTCACCTTTTTATCCGTTTTTGTATGATTTGCTTAAAATTTTGCCACAATTTTATCTAGGATGCTTGAATTATTATTAGAATGCCCTTGGTTGCCAAACACCTGCAGCAGCGACGACCTTAACCAAGCGACCGATAACGCCTTAGCTGTCGCAAAATTTTGGCAGGGGATAATTCAGTTTACGTTAGTTTGGATCATTGACACGAAGAAGATGACACGCTCCGTACATTGCCTTAGTTTGCGTAAGCACGGCTTAATAAATCTGCAATTACGCACACAAGGGCGCGCGTTTGTACCCACAACTAAAACGCACTTGTGAGATAAAACAACATGTACAGCCTGCGCGCCTAGTACAAACATTCTGTTTGTTGTTTTCAGATTTACTGCTGGCTTTGCGTGCTGTCGTCCTACCAGATAATATTGGCGATGCAGTCACCAAACATCGAGATTTTAGTCGAATACTAATTTATCACTAAGGTAACTCCACTCCTTTTGTTGGTAAACGAAGGCGTGCCAGAATCTCGTGACGTGACGTAATGATAATCTAGATGAGTATTTTTTTTAAACAGACCGTTTTATTGCATTATCTTACTGTTCGTTTTGCAAATTATGTTAATAAACATATCTGTCTATTGTCTAATCAATTCTGTATGTGTTATACAGAATTTTAAATGATATACTAAAAAAACTGTTCAGTAGGTATGATGCTTAATGTGTAATTTTGTCATGAGTTTTTGACATGCCCAAAGTAGGTATGTAGTTAACAGAAATCAAATGAAATGACTGCCAATTATGCATGATTTGTAGATAAATCAATGAATTATGTAGTTTTAGCCTTAGCCATTACAAAATAATTATCGATTTATATTTAAGTCTGTTAAACCCAATAAAAAATAGCAAGTAAGTAGGTACACAAAGCGTCGAGTGTTATAGACATTGCCTATTTCAATTTAAGAAGGTATATTTTTTTTACCGATCGAACGGCCCAATTTGCTGACCAGAGTGGTAAAAGCAGCACCGGCCTGTAAAAGTATCCCGGCTAAAATAAGTAACATATACGGACTTGTGAAAATATACTAGGTAGAAAAATACTAACCATAGAAGTATCTACACTCTACTACAGTAGTGTAATTCAAGCAGAAACAACTCACAGCAATGAGTTTATTTCCTAAAGCATTTCAGGAACTAAACAAATACATATCGTAGAATAACGCATCTCATAATTTATGTCTTTCTAATTCGGTAACTTTACGTCTAAAATAATGTTAAAGAGCTGTAACAAATGATAACAATAGTTGACGAGCTTGGGATTACAGCTAATAGTTTCTAAATAAGGGTTAATTTTCATTTTTAAAGAAGTACCTATACGTATAATATTGGGTTAGCAGTCGTTTTGTCTT
Organism: Scrobipalpa atriplicella; assembly: GCA_029255725.1. Classification (NCBI taxonomy): domain Eukaryota; kingdom Metazoa; phylum Arthropoda; class Insecta; order Lepidoptera; family Gelechiidae; genus Scrobipalpa; species Scrobipalpa atriplicella. Next base: position 11,971 of record JARACY010000331.1, read on the forward strand.
AATATGTATTTATTTGTATGTTTACGTTAACTTGATGAACCATGTAATCCGAATTCTCAATGAGACCGTATTATTATTCAATCGATATACAACCAAGTTGCCTTGGCATCTCTCCATTTAAATATCGTTTTACAATAGCATTAACTTTCCCAGTTAATTACTGGTAGTAACACGGCAAAAACCCTTATTATATCATAGCTAATGAAAATTTATATCATATTACAATTGTAATAAGTGCCTACCAGAAGTGCCTGTAAACTGCTTTTTATATTTTTATATATGTTATTATAAGGTAGGTTATTCTTAGACAAGGTGTCACAAAAGAAAGTTTATATTTCATGGGCCAATAAAAATAAAGTAAATCTTCTTTACACACTCTGGAAATTAACTTCGTAAAAAACGGCCCAAGCCCATCGCAATTCATACCGGTCTATCACTTTATATTATTAGGTGAATTTAGAATGTAGATGTATCTGTTGCTTGCTATTGAGTTCTTCGCTCTCCAGTAGCGACAGTTCTTCACACGCCCATTAACGGTCTAAGTTACTCAATACTCAATACTCAATATGTTTATTGCATTCATGTTGTACAAAAGTTCTTAACAATACAGGGTATAGCTTCAACATGAACCCGGTTTAGACCCTAAGTACTGTAAATCGGGCTAAACGACGTGTTCCGCCTTATGATTATAGTATAGCTAATAGTTAAATGATCAAAAACAATTTATGTTATGAGTTTCTCTAAAATATGGAGAACAAGATGATTTGAACAAAGAACTTTAAAAATACTATGATTATAACAGGAAATTATCGGAAGAGTCGCGTTTCAACGCCGCTGTGTCTTTTTTTATAAGCGTATAAACGAAAGTAAAGAATACTACTGGTATAACAACTTTGTTTATCAATACGTTTAATGTACAACGAGAAATTTGCAAAAAAAAATATGTAAACATTGCTAGAAAAGATGTTACAGTGTCTTCTACGCACTTCAATCGCCGAAACAATGTGTTTGTAATACACGTGCACGCACATACAAAGCCTAGTCTTCTTCCGTGAAATGGTCCATAGAAAATCAAATCCCAAGAGCCAAGATACTCATTGGCAAACCTCCCGCTGCCCTCCTCGGATTAATTGCGTCTACGCACTGAACTACATAATATAAACTTCTTTTGGGACACCATGTATTTCTTTAGCTGTAAGTTCACAAATAAGACTTAACTGTGTCCGTCCTTTTTAAAATATCAATTGAATCTCAAAAACTGAATGAATTTTATAGAATGTAGTATTATTACTACGCTTATTTAATTTTAAAAATACTAATATTTTAAATTAAGAAAGCAGTCACGCATTCCAAAATAGCAATGTTTTATCTGGAAATAAAATGTACCAAAAATAAAAAATGCGTTTCTTAGCCCATATATAGATATACTGTGAATAGACAGCCCGGATGGTGTAGTGAATAGGGCCGCGGCCTTCTGTGCAGGAGGTCGTGGTTCGAATCCCACCACGTACCAATGTGTTTTTCGGTTTTCGAATTTCATATGTACGTTTATTTGGCTCTTTTGCAAAACATCGTGAGGAAACCTGCACACGCCTACGAAGAAATTCAAAGATTGTGCGTAACCTAATCTAGGATTGGGTCTGGTTTCCCTTCTGGGTTGCGGAGGTCAGATGGCAGTCGCTCTGTCTAAAAACCAGTACCCTCGTTCAATCCCCTAGATTAGGTTGCCGACCCCGTGAGATACGGGAAAAAAGCTAGAAAGATGATATAGATATACTGTGAATTTAAAAAATAGATTAATTAAGGTAAATCTGCAGTACAGAATATAATTTACTCCATTGTCGCGGGGGGGTTATTAGTTTATTACGCCGGTCCACGACGAGAGATCCTTCTCCTGTACGAACTTTGTATTTCTTTGAGCAATACAGCCGGGCAATGTTATGAAATTTGCTCTCCATTCTACGGAATACATTATAGTGTAGAGTAGGGAAAATCTTACAACGTGATAAACACATATTAACGTTTTGATCCTTCCATGGGGATCGAACCCACGGTCCATGGCTCAAACCACAGCTCGAACCACTAGACAACGGAGGCAATAAATTCATTGAACCGTACTAGTACTTACATTGTTCTGTACGTGTACGTACATACATACATATTACCAGTATATTTTAATACACCATGATATTACATAATCTTAAATATGGGTAAAATGAAACGATTTATGTGAAAATTCTTAATTATTTATTTATTCAGAGAAACTAAACTTCCATAAGACTTTTATTTGTTATCAGGTAAATAAAATATAGGGAATCAAACATTTTGAATCGAAAAATTAACGGTCGTTTTTTAACAAATAAATTGTAATAAGCCTATTCCCTTTTATAATAATAATAATTACAACTGTACTACAATTTTAATGATAATTATCTTAAATTACGATACATTAACGAAGCCTTTAAAATTGAAATGAACAACATTTTTCATTCGTATTGCACAGTTAAAAGAGCATAAATATGTATTACCAAATACTGGAATAACATCTACCTAAAGACTTATTTTAAATTTTACACATTAATATAAAATTAAGAATCAAATTTGGTTTAAAATTATTATAAAAATGCTTTGATAAATCAACTGGAATGTTTGAGTATTATTAAAATAAATAATGGTGTATGAAAAAGTGTGATAATGTTTGTGAAACCTCTATGCTAAATTACTTGTCTTGTCTTTTTTTGAAAAGCGTTCTGAGTCATATTCATTTATAACAAAAATGGATCTACTAAATCACACACTGCAGATATAATAATTGCTTAGAAGTTAAAAAAAATGTCGAAGTACATAAATTTTTTGCCATAATAAACTAAGATCAGCACCTAAATGTAGGTACAGTGAGCATTATTAAAATAATACAAAAAATATTTATTTACGAAATGGAATGTATTTACAATGGAATCTTATATCGAATACTGGAATTATTTTAAACTAGCTGGTGCCTGCGACTTCGTTCGCGTATAAGTTAGAAACCTACTTACAGATATAGACATAAGTAACAGTCAGAATTCATACCTACCTAAATATAAACGAATAAATTGTAACACTGACTGCCAGGATTTGTTAACAGCAGAATAGCAATGGTTAGGTTGGTGGATGAGGTTGTTTTATCCAAGTACTTATTTCAAAAATAGGAATCCTTTACTTTTACTATCCACCAGTCTCGGTGACTCTGATTTCTCAAAAAAAAAAAAAATTACCCTTTTCGTTTTGTGTTTCTGAACCCTCCAGACTTCATGCCTCTGCGGTGACTTTTCCAGAAACAGTATAAAACTTTCCTTTTTCTGTAAGTGAGGCAAGTCCCCTCCTCAATACCCCAGTTCCTGCCTAGTAGCGGTGACTACTCCGGAAACAGTATATAACTTTTCTTATTTTGTGAGGAAGGCAACATAGGTCCCAGTCTCGATGCTTCGTGGCGGTGTCTATTAGACAACAGTATATTTTTCCTTTCTCTGTGAGGGTGCAAGCCTCCCTCAATCCCCCAGAATCGATGCGTCGTAGCGGAGACTACTCCAGAAAGAGTATACAACTTTTCTTTTTTTTGAGGGGGGAGGGGGAACCCCTCCTCAACCCCCCAGTCTCAATGCCTCGTAGCTGTGACTATTCCAGGAAGAGTATTAAACTTTTCTTTTTCTGTGAGGGGGGCAAGCCCTGTTTCTATGGTCCATAAAATTAGTTTTTTTGCATTTATCTTCTTTGTCCAGATTCGACCCTTCTACGATGTTATTATATGTATAGAACATCCAAACAGACAAACAGACAAAAATTCTAAAAATGATCGAAATGGGTTCTGTTACTTTTTCTATGGTCCATAAAATTAGTTTTTTGCATTAATCTTCTTTGTACAGATTCGACCCTTCTACGATTTTATTATATGTATAGAATATAGAAGAAGACAACATTTCTTTTAAAATTCGGCGAATAGCATGACGGCGTTCAATGGAATCAAAGACAATTTGATGACATGAGTGTCAATTCAGCATTACTTCTTATGGGACCCAACTTTAAAAGTATGTATTTGAACTAGTACATTAACCCTGCATTATAGATACCGCCGCGCTAGTGTGATTTTCCCATTTCTAAAAATCGTAAAGTTATACCGGGTGTAAGGGACAGCTTCCCGCAAACTGATAGGGGTTGCTCAGTCCACGATACTGAACAACTTGCACCAGGAAATTCTTTCAGGAGATGAAAAATAAAATTGACTTTCCCATACAAAATGACCACCTTGATCAGACAATTTCTATGGAAAAGTTTTTTTTTTCATTTCCTGTAAAAAATTCCCAGTGATAGTTGTTCAGTTTCGTTTACTGAGCTACCTCTGTCAGTTTACGCGACGCTGTCCCTTACACCCCGTATTTGAAATGTTGCCACCTTAATCTAAAATGTACAGCGTTAAAGTAAATTATCGCCTAAATACAGTCGTGAGGTACTTAACTATGGTACAATAATTTACAAAAAGCTTACTTTTAAATGATATGCAATAAGCTATAGTTATAATTTATAGCTCAGGGGTGTCAAATCGAAAATGTTAACTAAGTCTTACCATCTATAAAACTTATTACACCATCTAGCCTTTCTACTGTTGATGTTAAAATTAAGTACATTATTTGAAATCGTTTTAACTATATGTTTCAATGGTCATTGAAGTTAAGCTAACTGCAAATGCATAATACAGTGCCAAAAGCACCAAGTTATTTGGCACAAACGTTACTAAAATTAATGGAATAGGTATAATAATAGTAAATCCAAAAAATTTATCAAAAAGATTGCAATTTAAAAAAAATGCAAGTTGTCATCATAGTAAAAATGAGTATTTGTAATGATCAAAGGAAGTATACTTTTTATGTACCGGTAATTCACTTTGAAGTCTTCTTGTCCGTATACAATTCTCAATAACTAAGCATTCTAAGGAAGTCCTTCTATTTACAGCGTCTAAGTAATTGAGCCCCTCACTTGATTCCAAACAAAAAAAAAAATTAAACCCATTTTCGGTTCAACGATAATAACAAAACGTACTAAACTTAACAACAGAGTTTCTGAAAACTCAAACGTGAAACAAATGTGTGGACAGTGTTGTGTCTGTCAAAATTGATTTTGTGTATAATTCCAATGGTCAGGTGACGACCGCCTGTGGTCACGGACTTGTGGTTATGATCCCGTTGAATACCAGTTGGTGTTAGGAGGTGCCGTCTTCTCCACGCTCTGGTGCGAGTGTGACGCGTGGGCCGAATGCGCCTGCGGGTGGTACAGGTGGAACGAAGACGGTGGATGGAAGAATTGGGACTGATCTAACGACGACGCGTAGTCTAATGCACCAGGTACGGCGGAGTATGCTTGAGGCTTCAGCGGCAAAGGCGCCTCTCCCAAATAAGAATGCCGCAGGGCTTCCGAATAGGCACTGTTATCATAAGGTAAAGCATATTGCTGCTTGTCTCTAGGCGATACAGACCCGGGAGGAGTCATGGCCGAATGATAGTCAGCGTATCCCCCGTAAGCTAGTGAACCTATGTCAGTACCTTTGTGACTTAATTGTTCTCCGTACCCTGATCCTTCGCTTCCTGGTGGAGTCGGTAAAGGTCCTGATTGACCATCGCTGGAGTAATAACCTCCCGTTCTACCGTCACCTAGGAAGTTGCTTCGGATCACGCTTTCTCTATTGGCGTATAGTTGTCTTAGCAGTGCCGAGGCAGGTGTCGACGTGTGGTTACTGGGCAGCTGTCGATTCAAGTGGTTCAGGTGATGATTCTGCGTTCCTATCCATTGTATAGTGGACTTTTGTTGCTGTTGCTTCAACAAAGCGTCCGTCGAAAAGTCGGTAGGTCTATGAGAAATTTCTTTACCATCTAAAGCTACTGAAGGTAAATGTTTTGACATTGCATTTTCCAAGTCTCTAACTGAAGTAGCGTCTGTCGAACCTTCAGGTATGGCCAAATTATTTTTTGTCATATCGCGCTCTGCTGGTGATATAGCAGCGCCGGGATTGGATGAAGACTTTCGTCTGTCGTCGTCGCGTTCCTCTTCGTCGCAGTCTGTGGTGTGTTTTCTTTTCTTTAGTCTTCTGGCGGGCATGGGTGATGTCCTTTCAGGGTTGGTGTGGAGAGGTAGTGGCTGGGCGTCGTTGAGTCTGGTGAGATGTGTGACGTCAGTGGTTGGAACTGGTGCTGAGGAAGCCGAGTCAGCGTTGGTCTGAGCTTCGGTTCGTTCTGTAGGGTGGCGAGGGGGCGCTGGTGGACCTCCTGGAGTATCAGCATCTGGTGGACCATTCTCTGGGTCACCCGTGGCCTCTTCTCGCTTAACCCCTTGCACGCTTTCTTCTAACTGACAGCAGTCCATTACTGTGTTTGGATACTCCCGACCACTGGAAGAAATTAATGTTAGAATTAGCTCGGGGTACAAAACCAATACAGATTCATTGGCTCCTAGTGATGGAGATACGTACCTGATGACGTAGTTAACGCAGATAATATTCTGCTCTTCTGCGTTCTTGGAGGAGCAGACCACGGTGGCGCAGGTCTGCATCCAAGTGTAGCCTCCGTTTTTGTTCATGATTCTATAGTAGTGCGTTAGGACTTGGCCTTTGTTCATTACTGGAACAAAGATACATAATGTTATTGTAAAGATATATCAAGAATGCGCAATGATTCTATTGTTTTGTTATTAATATTAACTAATAAGCACCCTTTGTGAAGTGATTTAGAAAAATGTTCGATAGGTAAGTTTGATTTTAAAATTTATTTTACGACGGCGCGAGAGTCTACAATTCGTTTTAACCCAATCCTGCTTGGCCCGACACGAACTCAGCTAAACACCACCAGAAGACGATTCCTTCAAGGTTAGATTAGTGAGTTAGAATTAAAACATGACCTCATGACATACATAATGCAAATAGGATCACTATTCGTTTGTAATGATGGCATTCAATGTCATTTGTAAACAAAATATCCTGTGATTATAGTGATGCACATTATATTCAATCGATTGTGTATACAGAAGGCGGTTTTATGAACACGTGTATTGTTGTACGTGAGTCATTAAGAGCGGTTCGCGTTTTGGATTGCTGTTCGTTTGTTGTATTGTGCTTTGTTGGTGTTTGCCTTTAATTAATTACTCGACGTACCTGGAGCCGCGCCAAAAGGTGAAACTGATTTTTATAGCGCCATTATATTATTTTAGTCTCTACATAATTGTTCGGATCTGTTGCGATGGCAAGGATAAAAAAAAAACAGACTTACTACTTTAATGTCATAATGCTTGTTTTTTAACCCGCGTTCCAAAGCATTCACAAATTATATCGGAAGTCTTGAACATATAAGGATTTAATGTTATTGCCTCATATAAGAATTTGAATATTATTGCGGTTGTGTGTCGTCAATAAGTCCATCAGGTATCCTGATGGCGTGTTCACTTGTAACCAAATTACCCGCTTTCTAACAAACACCCGGACTTTTATGGAAATTACGACAATTGTTATTCTACTCCCGATTTGTCCACATTTGACCGCCATCTATATTATACATTTTAAATTCAAATGGATGGTCTCGTATAGCTATCAACGGCCAAGGTGCTAGAAAAAACCGTATGACGTTAACGCTCCGTCGTGATTGGCGTAAGAATGGTCGGCCATCTTGCGGTGTATTTCACCCGATTGGTGGGTAAATTATTATGCCACCATGTTTTTCTACTTTTGGTTAGATTTTCATGTGATCTGATCCTGGAATGTAACATTTCTTAAGATAACATTTAAAAAAACAAAAGTTTAATCTTCTTTTTAGGTTTATATTGGCAACCATAATCTCCTAAATTCTAACGACAACTGAGATGAAACTAGTTTTGAGTATTTTGAATATTTATAAATTTTTAATTGTGTTCTCTATGTCAGTAGCGGATAAGCACATTCACGATCTACATTATCCTTATCTTCCAGCGCCGTGCCGCCTAATTCGTCGCAGTAACTTCACAGAGCACGATATAGGTGTTAGCTGCAATTTGGTTTTGAAAATAATTCATGCTAAATATTACACAGCATGTAACATGAGTCGTGTCGGACCCGCTAGGCTGCAGTCAGTACCGGATTCTAAGCGGAACATATAGCATCGCCATTTCATTGTCACGACACAAATTTTTGTTAAAATCTGTAAATAGACTCAGGTACTGACTGATAGGGTTGTAACGAATATTCGCTTTCACCTGAGCGAAAGCGAGACTTTCGCATCATTTAAGATTCTTGCTTTCGCTGTTACTTTCGCAGCTAATAATGCAAAAGTTTTAACTGAACATTTGTTACCCAAACGCTTGTTCGGTCGTTGTGGTCGTCTGCCGACCGCGATCTCCGCCGCTGCTGCACTTCAGCCGGCCAGCGCTGCTGTGACTTTGTTCTACCCAAATGTCGACCTCCTTGCCAGGTTTAAGGCTGTGTACCATCCAATTTATAAATCAACCTCAGTAGGAACAGACACGACGAATTTATTCGCATTAGCAGCATTCGCTTCGCACAGGTAAATTCGCAGCAGGATTCGCATTCGCTACAACCCATGATAACATCTTAGCTGGTCCGACACGAGTAGGTTACATGCTGTACACATAAGTAGTAAGTAAACACGCAAGCAAGGTAAAAATGACATTGAAATAAGGGAACAGGACACATAATCCAAAAACGCTACAAAAGCTCAGTGGAAGGACATTAAGGTATGACATTTCCCACGTCCATATGTAAGAAAAGGAAGCCAAAGTGATGGTATTAAAATTATTATTCAAATCACAACCCACATAGAGACGAGCCGACGCATGGCGTCAGCCCTAAATTGTATTCCTCTGACGAACGTGTAGAAAAGTAATATTACCGTACATATATGAGTGAGATTACATTATATTTGAATAGAAATTTCTTTCTTAATATCCACCAAGCCAATAAAAGAGACGTGATTCGAATAATACGTCTATTAGCAATTCCAAATTTTATATTCAATATCTTTTACTTTGTAAGTATATTCAACTCGACCTGTAACATAAAACATAGTCAAAGAGGAAAGGTTTTATATTTCTGTGAAGAAACGACGACGCTAGAAACCAAATCTAACGGACTAACATGAAAAAATTCTAACTTATGTAAATTCTTAAAGAAATCTAAGGTAAAACAGGTAAAGAATACAGCAGTAAGAAGACTGAGACCTGCAAATCGATTTTCCCACAGAGCACAAACACAGGAGCAATAAATTTTCCTCGTAACGCCACACTTACGCCTTGAGTTGCCACTTGCTAGTCCTCTTGACATGGATTTCTAAAGGGTACAAACTGAATACAAATCGACGGTTACGACACCAACCCGCGAAGGATTTCACCACATACTTACTATTGGGTCATGGGTGGAGTGGACTGAGCATCGGCAGTCGTAAAAGACAATCGATGATACATTTAGAATCGAACAAGGCTAGAGGAAATCATCGAAGTACTTACGTAAACCTCAAATGAGTATAGTAAAATCAAATGAAATACTCCGCGCGATATTTTCTGTTATAAGAAAAAATAAATTTTATCCATGTAAAATACACCCATGCTATAAATACTGGTATGGAGCAACTTACAATCTACGTGACATTTCCTTAGCTTGTTCGCATCTTCTCCGTGGCAAAGTGCGTAGAGGTTCTTCCCTGTAAGTTCTTCCGCGGTGTACCCGAGAAGCTCCGACACCCTGCTGTGAAAACAATACAGATGAAATCGCTACTTGGTTTTTCTTTTTCTATATTGCGAGATTCAACCTGATACTTGGATTTAATAAAAAAAAGGAACAAAGAAGAATACCTGGGCTCGCAGTGCGCGATGCGGAAGTCGAAGTTGATCCTGGTGACGAACATGTCCGACTCTAACCGGATCTCGTGGACTGAGGGTGGCGGCAGCGCTATCGCCAGCGCCACCATGCCCAGCAGCGCCGGCGGCGACTTCCGGCTGTGGGAGAACGTGTACTGCGGCCTCAGGCGACACAGCATCAGCACCACCTGGAACCAACCAGAACCATCCATCTATATACGCTCACTCTATTTCATTACGCAGCTGAAAAAACGCATTAAAGTCATAAATGAAGTCATGAAAAAAAAAATGAAATCTTCAAAATAACAGCAGCAAACAGCAAATATAAAGAACTAAACAGATGAAGTCGTAAAAAGTCTTATTATAACTTTCTTTGATTGTATGAAAACAGCAAATGCGAAACGTGTTTCATATAGAAAGAGAATAAACTTTTGAAACGTAACAAGAAAACTTTAAAAACCATTTATTCTACGTACAGAAGATATTCAGGGGCACGTACGGCTCTGTGCTCTCAGGTAGCTAATCGTCTGTGAAATCGAGGAGCGAGTAATTTGCAATTTTCCCAATAAAAGCTTAGCCTTGGGCATGTTACGAGCGTCACCCGCGCCCGGAGGTGATAAACCGCCCGGACTAATTATTCTGACAAATCTTGCGCGAAATGTATGAGCTATTTAGATTGAGATAATACGAATAATGGCCACAAGCTCCAAATTAAACTACTTAACTCTTTATCATATAAGATTAATCATCTATAGCCTCAAAATCGGTTCGATTAAATGTGACAATGCCCATTATGAATCAACAACGTCCCCCAAAAAATACTGTCCGCAAAACGGTTATGAAATAAAAGCGAAATTTACGCACTGACAACAATCCATTACGGGCAAACTTTACGTAGCTATCTAGCACGATATTCGCAAGTCACTTGAGATATAATCACATTTTATGTTCTAACACCGAGTTAAGGCAAAAATAATGGCCCATAGACTGCGCCTTGCGGCACCCCACGCTGTCCTATAATTCTGGCAATCATATTTGTAATCTTATCCGGATAAGGTGATCGTACAAATTCATTTATAAAAGCAATAAATTCGATAATGTATCAAATCAATAATAATGATAACAAAATACAATTCTAAGTCATTATGGCTATTTCTTATAAATTACTGTAAGATTAATGGGTTACAAAAGTTGACACTAAATTATATCTGAAACATAAATCACTTCAGTCCCTAAATTGTATCATTTCCTGTGAGACACTGGTTTTTCTGCAAGATACCCACCCGCCAGTTACCATTCTCTCCGTATCTCGATGGTTCCCCCTCCTTGCTTCTTCCAACCTAGATTGAAAATGAAAATTCATTTCTTCCATTGATTTTCTCATTTAACTATTGATAAGTAATAAGTATTAAAAGAATAATTCCTTACATTATTTACAAATAATTATGTCAAATCTTTATTAATGTCATATTTCTATGTATTAAATAAGTTTTATAAATAAATTAATACATTGCTTGCTTACAAATGATTAATGTCAAAACTTTAGTACTAATATGTAAAATTTCTATGCCGAATCCTATCAATATTTAAAATTCTATCTATTGTGATTTCAAAATACAACAAGTCTTCATAAAATAAAACTAAGCTTAACCTAATCAAAGATCCAGTCGCTTTTCGATCTGGGCTCTTTGTAGAATCAATTGACACAAATTTTCAAAAAAAAATGTGCTTAATTGACTTGATGATGCGGATGCACTGCTTGTTCCTATATAAAAAATTTAGGTACACGGTTTCAAAACCAATTTATCTTTACATTTAAAATCATTCATGTTTGCTTACCCTGTATCCTGAGGATTTGAAGTGGCAGCCTCGCTTAGTGAGAGTGCTTTTCATCCTGATACAAAAAGCTCTGTCCATGCCTCGATATAAAGCCCCGCTCGCCGCAAGACTCATTTGTGCTGATACTGTTAGAATAAAAAGAAGAAAAAATCAATAACATTCTGGAACAATCAACTCCCAGGAAGGAACTAACGGGTTGCAAGGGTAACTAATTAAAATATTGTGATGAAGTTTTAGGGCCCGTCAAACCAACCTCACGCTTTAATTGATTTTACTCAGTTTGATTTTGGCCTCCTCCGAGAAATTTCCTGAGTTTCTACAACTTTCCATCTGCCAGCAACTTAATTCCTTTAAATATCCTTGTGATAAGGCAAGCTCAAGTTTAAAAAATAACCGCATAGATATCAATCATCAATTTGTCCAACAATTCCATTATGATGGCCACTGTTGAATCATTCTTTTGTGCTTGTACCAACCAATACGTAATGGGATTGACTCAGGTCGTAACTATGCTACTTATATTTATTAATGCGTATGTAACCTTGGTTAAGCCTTCGTCGAACCTTCGTAAATAATTCGTCCAGCCATGTATATCTCGCTAGTTAGGATTAAATTTTAAAGATTTTTATTAGATACGTAATAGATTTACGTAATAGGTACTTATACATATTACGTATCTAATAAAAATCTTCAAATCAGAGTGGTAGTAATTAAAATATTCAAATTCAAATCAAATTGTATGTTTGTTTTTTTAAAGCATATTTGGCAAAGTTTAAGAGCCGTTGGATTTGAGCAATCGTCCAGCATCATCAGTTGATTTTCCGATGAGCAGTCCACGGCTGTCGGGTTACAATGTGGTGCATCTCCACGGCTAGTGTTCTGTGACTCGGTTTACCACGCTTGTCACCGCACAAAGCACAGCTGTCACACCACCTCGATCCTGATTGATTTTTTACCCAACCACCGCTTTTTACATATCCACTAAATTGAAACTAGTCGATTATAAAAACAGGCTAAAGACCTCTCGCTACGGCGTGCTTTACAGATTGCCGTTTTGTAATAATGTCGTGAATTTAGAACTTTAATTAAAGTATTTTTTATAACCCCATTAGGCTTGTGATAATATTGCTCAAACTCGATATAAACACGAACTTCAAGTTGTGAATGTTCCATTGAACTTTTTTATAGCTTGTATTATAACCGCAGTAAAAAGAAAAAAAAACACTCAGTGCGTTGAAGCGAGCAATAGTAGCAGCTATTTGACTGTTATATTACTTCAGAATGAGTATTTGCTAATTTTGAAAATAGACGGGGAAATATCTGTAGTTTAACGGGATGAACTTTTTGTACCTACGAAAAATTTCTTCTTCTCCTTTTTTTATTATATAACTTTTGATTAGGTCCGGTGTGGCGCCCAAATTCCAATCAGATAGTCGTTTGGTGCGTTCCCATAGTCGGCAGTAAAATGAAATATTTAATCAAATGGCATAAAGGTGCGCACTGACACCCCATTGACCGTTTCATGAGCTCCCAACGTGGCGTGAACTCTCCATAATCTAATTTCGATCTGGTGCCCAGTTTATTATTGACAGTATTGAGCGATTCGACATACCAAGTGAAATTTTCGAGTCCGGTATTGTCGCTGATTGAAGAAGCCACAACAACCCAAAGGTAAGGAACCTTTAATTGAATTTTCGACAGTTTTTATCGACAGCATCGGAGAAAACTATTAAGAAATCTCACCATCACTTAGGTAAGATATTTTTTCAATTTGGTAAGTAAGTATAACTATTTAGTTACTTTATAGGATGTAGGAAAGTGCAAGATTTTAAAATGTATATAAGTACTCTTTTGATTAGTATTTATTCCCTTATATCACAAAAAAAAAAGTTGAAGATGATCATCTTACCATCAGGGTTATTAGTTCCATGCTGACTGCCCTCCTCGCTGCCAGACGCAGGGCTGTTGAGTCCTGCGCCCCCTCTGCCGGCTAGAGACAACCCTAGCTGCTCCGCGATCTCCGCATGGTCAGCCTGGTGGACGTAATCGAATATACTGCTGCCCGTCATCTCTACCTGTAGACAGACAATAGTAAAAATCTCAATAACATTACTCGACAGAAAAGCTGCTGAATCGTGTCAAAAAGGGTCATAGCTAATGTCGCATCCCCTTTGCTGCGTGACTGAAAACGCTGAAAACGCAGCGTTCTCATCTTGCGCGAGTCTAATTCGTAACAGATCGCTTAACATGCGGTTCGACTCGTCCAAAATTTGCCCCAGTCGGCGGTTGAATGGTAGGACGGTGGAACGGCAGCCCGTCACGTACTCCGTCGTCGTTATGATATGAATGAACGCTGGCTATCGCGGATCGCATAGCAGGTGGCTTCATAGAAACAACACCAACTCTCTGACCTAACGAGCTGCAGTTTACGACGTAACAATGCAACGAAATTTTGTTAACGGGGCTCTAAGTCTAAGCGGTTTTTTTTTAATAGTTTTTTTTTGACTGTCTAAGGTTTGATTCACTAAATAATACATGTATTAGTAGGTACTACTAACTATAAAACTCTTAAATAGTTGCCAAGTCGATTTTCTGACTGACCCTATCTCGGTATATGCAAATGTTTCTTTAAATAAATTTATCAAATATAAATTGTGGGACCCTATTAAACATTCAAGCGACGTGTATCCGCAGTCAAGGCTTGCATGTGAATCCCAGAAACAATGGTGACATTACGGTGGTCTGTTCTGAGAAAGATCCTCAGGATTTTATGGTGTTTACCGATTCGCCGATTGATGGGCCACAAATTTTAGAACGCTGTCATTTTATCTAAAGCGTGAAACGACGACGTGGTATAGGTAGGACGTTTGTTCAAATATTTTTATAATTTATTCAAAAAGTTACTATAAATTCATATACTTAGGTCCTGTTTATTTTCATTGTTGTCTGAAAGCCAAATAAATAACCTAGCCCTAACATCACCTACTTACCCCACCATCAGCAAAAAACGACACGTAAATAATTTCCCGAAAGGGCCGAAGCACATCAAAACAAAAAAGTATCCATTTTCTTCTTTTATCTAAGTATAAAGGAAAAATATGATTTCCCATTGTCGACGTTATCATCAGTCTTTACTGCGGACCCCGAAAAAATGCCCGCAACAGAATTTAATATAACAGGAGCGTCTAACACAAGCCTTACTTATAAGAAAGTTGTATCTACGCTTATTTACCAGGAAGTTTATGTATTTTATATGTTTACACACACAGGCGTGCGCCGGTGAAGAAGACTTATGGATCGTAGTGTGCCGGGAAGGTGTTTAGATGTTATTCGGCGGCAGTAGTGTGAGAGCTGGGGGTGTGTGAGTGGTAAGGTTCGCAGCCGCATTAGGATGAGGAGCACGCGCGCGCCTTGCCCGGGACGTGACCGGCATGTCGCATCGTCCCTTTCCCCCCATTTTCCCTCTCGCTCCCACCACCCCCGAAGCCAGCCATGTTGGAAACGAGAATTTCCCAGTTTTCGGATCTTTTCAGAGAGCCTTTTAATTTTGTAATATCATTTAATTTTATTTAGCATTCTTTTGTTGTTTCATAAAATATTTTCTGACGTTAATTTTTTTTGAGCCTGCTGCTTCTAGATCCACGATCCACGTCGTGTTTGCACCGGTTGGTCGTTGCAATTTAAATTCTCGCACTATAAGGCTATTCTGTTATTGTCACCATTCTAAATGCGTTCGTTCACTGGAAGATCAGAACCAACAGCTTCAAACTATCATAACATCATATCAAATTTGTAAAACATAAAGCTGTCCTCACAAGAAACTTAACCCTTTAAAATATCAGACACAAAAAATAGATAGGTACCTATAAAGGCAGCCCACGTAGGAGGCATAACTCGACACGTGTAGAGAGTTATCTGCGATCTGCTGCAGTTACCACCGGATGTCTTTCTAGCGCCGCCGAAAATTTCAGATAGCATCACTCGGCTACACCGGCCATGCACGTGTGTGAGTGCGTGTGTGAATGGGAGGCTCTCGATGCTCTCGTAACGCGAGTACCTCAACTACCCTGTAAACTGCGTTTCGGAAACTTGTTCTCTTCTTATGCCTGCTATTACTGCAGTTGTGTTGGTAATCTGTTCCCAACGTGCCCCGCGCCTGGCTTTATTCGTCTCACCGCAAACGCTAAGGCGTCTACCAAGTTTCGTCTTCGCGACCGGATTGTTTATGTTAATCCTGAACTTTCGAAATACAAAATATACATTAGTCAGGTGGAGCATTGTGTTTTACATGTTTAGGTGTTTAGGGGTCATATTCATATCATAACATAATCATAATAACAGAAAGAACTGTTTAATGTTGTAGTGACAGGTTGTAAGCCAATACCTTCAATCTTAGTACTTAATTAATAGCCATGCCAATAAATATAACTCTCGAATTCGATTACTGATCTTTAAACATTCAATTATTTATTGCTCTTAGCCGTTCCTCTCATCTCAACATATGATTAGGAAACAGCAGAATGAAATTTTTTAAATGAAATGTCTATACTTACTTGTGATAATCCTAGGTAAATAGATACAGTTTCCGATATGTAGAGAAACCTGCCATCGGCTGCCACTGAGAGAGCAAATCCGTCGAGACTCTGCGAACAAATTTAAAATATAACAAAACTTTTGAAATTCAAACATATATTTTAGAATACAAGCACTCTAAACCGTTTTTTGGGAGGGTTTAGCTACAAAATGCTCAAAAAATACCAATACAATACAAAACATAAAAATCTATTTTGAGCTCAAAATTAAATAACAAAATAAAAACCTTTTTAAATATCGTATCGTTGTTTTAATAGATTGCTGGTTTGTAGTTTAATCCTACTTAATATGAGTTAGCGACTACTCAATCTACTCATCTCATCAAAAGTAGCTACTATCTGAACTATGATTTACCAAATCGATCAAAACTTGCATCTACAAATAGTCGAAAGTCAATCTCCTTTCGTTAATAGTTAATAGAAAAACGTTAAACAGACAAAGATACGAAAAATAAGTACCACAAGCCAAATATACGGCAGTGGTTCTACTGGAAGTGACTTTACGCACTTTTACATTTTAAGCAATGATTTTAAGTTAAAAATTGTAAACCTGTTTTTTTTTATATAACTGGATATGGATAGCATCCTATTTCAGAATTTTTGAAAATTGCAAGAGGTTTCATATTATTGATTTGAAGTTTAGGTATACGTATAGTTAAAAAGAAACTAAGTCAAGGAGTGAAAAAAAAATTAAGTCTTGTTTCACGTACTCTTATATTCCTTGTAAGAAAACCGTTAGTGAGAAAAAAAAAATCTGTACATTTTCCAACTTGATTTTCTTGATCCATCCAGTATAACTATGGTCGAATGGTTCAATCTGTATTATAATGAGAAGCACGGTTGACAAAGTACTTCAGTTGAATGAGATTTTTTATACAAAATCTGCGTCTAAACGGTAGAGAAGATGATAGTGTGAAATAAGAATAAAATTTTGGATTAACTTCTCTAATAGACTGCCATCAAATTTTGTTTTTATCGTGTTTTGTATGGGTACGTGTCTCTGGTTTACTAGTTCTGCAAATAACAGTATATTTTTTCGACGTTGTAATTATTTTATAAATCGTCATGTTATCTACTTAACCAATGGTTTCTCAATTTATTTTGTCCTACCTACTACACAAATGTAAGTGGTTTGGCATTTGATATTACAAATCTGTAATTTAGCAAGAAACGGCAGCGAGCTGCGTGCCACCATGTACGTCCTTATTTTTTAAACAAAACGTACAACTAGTCCCGCAAACCTAGTCTGTGCATAAAAACCAAACCAAGGAATCACGTACTCGGCCATTTTCAGCCCGCGGAATAGAAAACCGCAGCACCCACAATATTGTAATGACAGAATCGATTGCACAAATCGATATAATTTACACGATCGAATGACATTATAATAGACTTTTTTTTCGCAAACCCTTTCAATGTGCCCCAGAATGTGTATAGTATTCTATTAATTTTGTTATGAAATTTAGTGAAACCGGTGAAATATTAAATTGGTGTTTCGTTATTTGGGTATGTGTTGCGGTCAATCTATTGTGCTTCAGCTATTGTGTGGTTGGTGTATAAAAACCGTGAAGTCGGCCGCCGCTTGCGCAATACAAATTCAAGTTCGAGTGTGGAAAGCTTTGTGTATGGTTTTGGTCTACTTTTTGCGAGTAATGCTAGCATTCATCGCGAGTATCGATGAAATGGACGTAGTCATAACAAAAATTAACATACTTTACAAGTCACCATAGGACTTTTGATTCACGTATAAGTTGCCTTTTGTTTCGCACTGTCGATTAAGTAATGATTTCGTTTACCTAATAGAGCTATGAAAAGATTATGGTATTACGACTGATGGACAGACTCTACTAACCGAACAGCTTTTCACTAGGTAAATAGATAGGTAACGAAAAAACTATCCTTTTTTGTTATGAATTATGATCAATCTATCAATTTTCATTTCAATTCGTTTGCGTTTTGGAAAAAGTTACAAACAAATTACTTATTTACCTGCAATATGTGGGTGCCCTGATGCTGCTCGAAGAGTTCCATAGCCAGCCCTGCAGAAGTCCTTCTGCTTTGGGCACCTGAGAACAAAAGAAAATGAAGTCAATTTTAGAAAAAGACGAGTCGGTGTGTTCGTAAGGCAGGGGCAAAGATAGATGAGAGAGAATGGCTGAAGATCGAGCTTAGTGCTAAGAGAGAGATGATATAGATAGGCCATATCCAGCGCCGGATTGATATAGGCTGATGATGAGTGATGTTGATGAGTAGAAAAATGCTTTTCCAGATATATTAATTATTTACTGATAAAGAACCTAGTTGGCCAGCAGCGGTAGTTAGAGTTAAAGACCTACCCCCAGCTGTCCATTCCGGGCAATGGGTGCATAGCCTTGCAGGCTCATCATCACAGCTCATAGACGATTATTATTCGACCCAGTGAGTTCAGTACGGATCAGATTGGATTGGTCAGGCCGATTTATCATCGGCTCGGCTTCAGTCTCATTCAGTAGGTAGGTAAGGTAACCTAGACTGGAGTCAAGAGCAAACAAAATGTGTCTGTTTGATAGGTATATGTCTAATCAACCTATGTTTATTTGGTTTTCCGATTATCCAAACCTCATCTTTAAGTCATTGCAAGCCAAACTCAGCGTCATCCGTCTTATTTGATACTTTAGTCACCTATATTTTTGTAACAGAAACCCACTTTAATGGTATAACCAAGAACAACAGTGTATGCCACCATTGAGCCGTCGTCGTAAAGCAGTCGGGTGCGCGGGCGCAACCCGACACCGCGCAGATATCATCGCGCATGACGGATCGAACGAAACATGGCGGACACAGTAGCAAACTCTGTCGAGAAAGTGATACCAGCAGTCGACGAGCGTAGACAATCGTATCAAAAGTTTATCATAAAGTGGTTTATATGCAAATATCTTTTTAATGGACGCCTGGATGCCCTAAACTTAAACTATGCTTTTTTAGGGTTCCGTAGTCTACTAGGAACCCTTATCATTCAGTCTGTATGCCGCGCCCCTGTGAAAACTTCAGTTTTTCACCTATTAACATGAAATTTGGTATGAAGATAGATTAAAAAACAATTCAAATATATTATTTTTGGACCCCCTCCCATACAAGTGAAAGGGGGGCAAAAAAATTTTTTTTGGATTTTATTGAGTGGGGTATCGATAGGCAGGTCTTCTAAAGTAAAATTGAAGTTACTTTGAAAAAAAAAAATCTGTCTCGAGATATTTGCATTCAAAGTTGCAGTATTTTTCACAAATTTAATCCAGTCATATCTTCAAAACTATAAATGCATAAATTATGAAAAAAATATGGAATATAGCTCTTTAGTTGTAGTTGTAATGAAAACTATAACAAAAAGTGTAGCATTTATAGTTTATGAAATATTTAGGAAAAACAGTTTCAACAAAAACTACTTAATCTGTAAAGGTGAAATGATCCTTATACAGCTTTTGTATAAGCTTTATTTGTTATAAGTAAACATATAAGGTTATGGAACCCTTCATATGGGCATGTCCGACACGCTCTTGGCCATTATTTTTTTTCGGAACAATTTACCGTTTGAATAGATATTATTTCTTGTGACATAAAGAAGTCTATTTTATACAGGAACTTTTTAATGGCAAAAGATTTTTTTAAATCAAAAGAGTAGTTTGTGAGAGTAAAACCATTTTTTTTTCTACTGATTGTTAGCATAAATGAATCCAGATCCAGCTTCAAGCTATAAATGTAACGTTCTTGCTGAATAATAGGTAGCGTTGTTGAAGCTCTATATTTCTATTCAAAGCAGACATCTAAAAACATAACCCTTCCTTGACAGTCGGGTAGAAACCCAGTGTACACAACCATCCCTGTAGCAGCAAGTTAGGCGGCCACGGCCATTTTGTAAGTTTTCACCGAACGAAAGTGACTGCAACAAGTTTGGACAGTGATGGTAAACTTAGTCCATTGAGCGCAAGGACACGCGTCCGGCGGTCGTGACGCGCGTGACGCCGGCACGTCACACGGACACGACCGGGTTGTTACCCCGCACATACCTGCGAGGAAGTCACAGCCTACGGAATAGGGCGAGATGGGAAGCACACTTCACGCAATTTTAGAATAATACTGGTCATAGAGCGATCTCTATGTCACGGACGCTAAAATTTTCATGACTTCGGTACAGTGGGTTTGTTTCAAATTGTTGCCATACAAATCAATCTCAATCAATCTCATGTGTTACCAGTTAAAACTGTCTTATCAAACAGTGGCACCCTCAATTGAAGGGTACAAAAAAAAAAGTAACTAACATTTTAATTTTTTAAGTTATAAACATTATTATGTTACTTACAATTGTAAACTGGAATTAGGAACTTTAGTAACTAACGTTTCTATCACCGATTTATAAATGTAAATAACACTTCTCTCTCTCTCTCTCTCTAAATTTTTCGTTATCTGATACCCCGCTCGGTAGGTTTCTGAAGAAAAGTATTTCTTTTTTCATATAAAAATACCATGATCTGGACCACGTGACCAATTTTTTTAAATACTCCTATAGGTGTTTGACAAAGACCCGCAACCAAATTTTGGGTACATATAACCGCACGCGAGACAGGGGCTAGCGCCTTTACTATATTACATGGTATTACAAATGGAAACCTCACGGAAGTTTGTCATGTCATAGGCGATCCTGCACGAACGCTTGACGCAATTTTGGAACATGTTCGTTCCCATTTTGAAACCAAACGCAATGTTGTGTCATTGGTTGTGTTGTTGGGTAAGCCTGTAAATGACGTCGACACTTATTGTCATACAGTCAGCACGATCGAATGATATTAAGGTTGTCATATCATATCATAGCGTAGTTCCTGACTTGCTTCTATCCTCGTGCCTGATCTAAGCGTCATTTCTTGTTTTTTTTCCTACACTACTTACATTACTTTTCCGCCTACAAGAGTATTCCATACATGAGTTTTCCAGTGGAAATAAGGTATTTTGCTGCGGATAAAAGTAGCCTAAGTAGCCTAAAGGATTCTCCGTAGAAAAAGTAACTTTAAAAAATACACTTGATTTTAATAAATTTATAGTCGAAAAATTCTGCTGCGCTGCCATATTTCTTATTAACAAAGATTTAAACTTTTAATATAAACGTTTTAAAAGAAGATCATAATTTACTTTGCAAAACAAACTAAAGCAAGTTCACTATGACTTCATCCGACACTAACAGGGTCTCCATGATTTAAAAAAAAGTTTGATTTTACTTGTTGATTATTATTATTATATATGTAGTTGTCATGTTGATTTGATTATATTTATTTTACATATCTCATGCTCAGTAAGTAGGTCATTTTGTATGACGTTTTCTGCGTAGATCCTATATGAAAATATGCATATTTTGGACTTAATAGAAGCTTGACTTTGTAGTTTTATATTCCTCCTTATGAAAAAATACTTATTTATTGCAATTCAATTTCCTGTATAATAATTATGTAGGTACTTTTACTTGAATGTGTGGTTCCTCTACAAAGTCCAGTCGGCGTATCAAACGTGGCGTCTCTGTTTTGTTGAATTAAATCGTCATAAAGAACACGCTCGCAGTATCTCCCGATCTTGCGGGTTAAATATTATGGCCGCCGCTCCAAATCTGCGGCCATGTGAAACTTTTTTATCTGTGTGATATGTCAAGTCTACTCGAACTTTTGCCGGTTTGAAAATTGAAGATAAATATAAAAATGAATTTGTATTATTCCTTGTTGCGGTTTTCTTGGTGAAGCAGAACTGATGCACAAGAAATCTTCAAAATAGAGGAAACGGACAGTGAAGAGGAAGAAGAGAACCCACAAGAGGCGCCTATGGCACTGATTGCCCACCCGCCCAGCACCAGCACTCATCCCCTTGAATACTAACCCATCTCTCCCAACATCCCCACTGGCTAGACTGCATAGTCGGTCACACCTGGTCAGCCGGCTGCGGCTAGCTGATCATCCTCTCCCATCCCAGACTGCGTCACTCCTAAACAAAACTTGCATCCCCTGGTGTTACCCAGCCTGCTGGGGACAGGCTTCACCTAGCTGGGACGGTGCCTATATTCATATTAATTCATTTCTTGTTGCGGTTGTCTTCCTAAGGTGTCCCACTGATATTTTGGTACAAAGGGCCCTCGAGATTTTCTTCCATTCTTTCCTTCTGCGCTAAGCTCTTCGCTTGGTCCCATCAACCGCCGTTCTCGTTTGTGCTAAAAGCTAAAACTCAGATGGTTGATTGGGCTTATGCATTCAGGATACTTAAGAACTTTACTTTTGGTTTAGGGTATTAAGTAAAATAGGCATAAATATCGAACTCTAATATTTTTCCGATTGGACAATAGTTTAACGCTTCAGTTTTCTGAAATAATAGACGCAAAGCAATGCTACCTCATTTCCGACCGAATGGTTCTAATAAAACCATTAATTTTACTCGATCAACCCCTGAATGGCCGAACAAATTTTTATTAAGGCCGCTAAGACTTCGTATAATTTTCTCATTACTAGCTCGGCGGTGTGGCATTACCCTTAAGACAGATATTGTCATCATTATAGCAGTAATTTAGAAGGTGTTAGCAAAAGTTAATAAAGTTCGGTATAAGGCATTTATTTTTATTTACCAGGTTTTCAGCATGATTTTCATTTTCGCCAAAACTTTACAGTTTTCGGGCAATCGTAGATAAGAAAAGAAAAACACACTCATTAATTTATTTTACTCTTGAAAAGGCAAATAAGCGTACCCTCTACTTATCTACACGCTCTTGAGTAAGTTTTAAGCAATTCACCACAATAATTAGTTTAACATCCCTCAGAATAGCCCACGAAACACCAAATGCAACGTCCATTTTTGCAGTTGATTTAATAAGTCCCCCATATTGTCCACTATATTTACCTTCCTTCTTGACTTGTTATAGTTCCTTATTCTTATTCCATAGCTTTGTAGTTTCCTATCATAAATATGTACTATAACGACCTACCGGGTGGAGGCGTTTGAAATAATAGATTTTAGGGCTATTTTTGAAAATTTATTAGTAGATGTTCATGGTTTGAAAAACAAATTAGAAGTGTGGAAACGATCGTCTGATTTCAGGCTTCAGTCAAAAATTCGAAAAGATTCCGAATTAAAAATGGAATGGCATATTTTCAGCCATTCCTCGCGTGTAAAGAGTATCCACTCTTACAGTACCTACTACCTACCTACTTAGGAGACCATATTCATAATGAACCTGTGAACCTAAGCAACTTTCACCAAGAAACATAAAATCAAGAAAAGTTAAATTGGATTTCCCATACAAATGGAGTTTATTTTTTAAATAAATGTACTTTTTAGCAATGTTTCCGATCTTTGAAGAAAATTAATGATTAATGATGAGAAAATCATTGCTTTTATCTACATAGCAGGTAATATTCCAACTATTTCAATTTATTTTTATTTTGTTCATATAATAAAAATACCTCTAAGAAACTTGTATTATTTATAGAACCAAAGAAATATCTGCATCTGCAAGTACAAAGATAGAGCAATCATTTAGAGTTATTTGTAGTTTTGGACATGTGCGGTCCGGACGAGCTAACATTGTCCGAGGGTTGCTGTTTTCACAAGCCGAAATTAAATAAAACTCACGCCTAATGCATGTAGGGTCCGCACCCGCAATCGTACCGCAATATTACAGCTGTGTATTCGGCGTTTTCTAATAGTTACTTTTTATCTGTCTGTTACTCTTTAACGGCTGCACGGATTTTGATGATGGTAGGACTATTAGGTGAGATCCTAAGAACGGACATAATCTACTTTTTACCGCGGGAAACTAGTAACTTACAAAGGTTTAATATGAAATAATATTTTTTAATCAGCTTATTCGATAGACATGGAGAGCATAATTTCTACTTCTATTATTAATCATACAAAAAAACATAAAATAAATTTTATAACAGTCTTACGTAATTTATTGTACTATAAACTTGAACTATATTACAACTTCTACTTTTGCTGCTTATCCTTCGTCATAATTTGGAACAATCATGGCCTAAAATAGTCATGGTCGAAATTCCTTAGCACAGTTTAGCCGAGGGCTTTTTCTGCGGACGCGCTCGCACCCTCAAAAATAATATAAGTTGGAAGCGTTGATTGCCAACCCCAGGGGGCAACACTTGACCGGAACCTGGCAACTCTAATGAAGAATTACCGCCCTTTGTGGTTGGACTCTTCACTTGAGGGCTATCGATTGATCGAGACTTTTTGACAGGCTACACTTAGTTTCAGATATGGACCAAGAAAATTCCCTGTTTTTTAACAGGTTGCACTTACCGTTGGATCTTCCATACTGGACTAGGAACGATAGAATAAAAACAAACTTAAGTTCCAACTTGCTGCTCATGCTGGGCAGACTGTGAAAATCAGTAGACCTAGGAAGTAACGAAAGTAACTAAGTTAAGTATTAGGTATGTGTGTAGCTGTATGTACCGCTGGGCCCAAAAGAGGGTCATAGAACTTTGACAGCACAATATGTTGTCATCTTCTGTTGCTGATGGTGTATTCGACAGAAGTTTGAGTTAGATATCCTAGTAATATTTTAATTTAAAACAAATAACTACTAGTTTTGTTGGTTTAAATTAAATTTTGCTGCTGTCTTTATAGGAGTCAATTTATAATAAATGATTGAATACTATGTCGTTTATTTATAACATATATTTTACATAAATGAATACCTAGCTAATAGATAGAAGCACATTAAACACTAAGGAACGAAACAAAACTTTTGGAAGAAAAACGAAGTACGCTTTCATTTTCACACAAGCAATTGTTTTTTGAATCGAGCCAACGCCGAAGTGCATAAGTGAAAAATGTCCGAAAATCACGATTCCGAAACAATAATGAATTGTAACTAGCCAATTACACGGACCGACAACCCTTCAAACGCGGGGTCGAAGCGAGCCGCCCAACTGCGATCGATACCAAATAAAAATAGCTACAAAATCCCGGAATACCATCCGCTATGCTGAACACGTACTGTCAATATAGAATAGCACAGGGTGATGATTGTGATGCACCGACTGAAGGGACAATGTACAAAAATGGCGTTTCGGCAACTATAGATTGAAAATAAATGCTTTGTGTTCAGATATTTCTTTTTATTATGTCCCATAAAAGACACACTCGTCTGCTATAATTTTTGGGGGTTTATAGAAGACGCCGCTCTCAGATTCATAAACAATCCAGAAAATTAGATTTTATTTATTAGTAATCATTCCAGACTGACCAACGTTACGTGCTCATTACCGGATAATTAATACACAAATGCGCATTACTGGTCGATTGATTTAGCCTATTACCACGGTGTTAAGGGACAAAGGGCGTAGGTATGTGTTTAATATGGACTGGTCACGTGCCCAGTTCATTATATCCCGGATTAGCGGAAGGGTTAGCTTATTGAAACGGAGGCAAAATTCCCGGGAAGAAAGCTAAGGGAAAATTCCCGGGAAGTAAGCTTAGGGGTCCGGGAATAAGGAGACGAAGGTGAACTCGGATGTAATTTATTCTATTTACTCGCACTGTCAAGGAGAAAGTCATTTATCCGTCTATTTATTTATTGGTTCATCTGCCTATTCGTCCATCTATTATTGCATCTGAATTGGATTAAAACTTTCTACCTAAACATTAGTGTGCCATTTTATAACTAGACACGAGCTGACAATTTGCAACTAAACCTACCATCAAATATGTCGAAAGTGGTGTGCCTAGGTGCCTACCTAGCAAGGGGAGAAAGGCGTGATTAATGAATATTGGCAGCTAAACAGAATCTGATTGAGCCATAAAATATGAAAATTGTTCTGCAAACTTGAAGGTTGTCCGGTTTAATTGGCGTTTAACGCTTACCAATTTGCATCTCATTCTAGAATATGTTAAGTAAACATTGCAGTAAATGGACATTATTACTTAAAACGGAGAATAGTTAAAAACTTTTAGATCTTTCTGACAAAAGACGATCTTTTATCGTTTAGTTTTTGTTAGATTGTCCAATTTATGTAAAAAAAAAAATTAGAGGTAGATTTGGAAAAGTTAGTTTTAAAAATTTATTTAGTTATTGAATTGATAATGACAAGTGAAAACTTGATATAATTGATAATGACAAATTAAACTACAAACAAAATAGAACCGACGGCATCCGCATCGAGAGCCAAAGACACTAGACCACGCAGAAAACTTATGGTGAAAATAAAAGGTCCTAACACATTCTCTCCAATATTTTGTGTTAGCCCGTGTCGCCCGCTCGGCGCGCGGGACGTATTTTCCTTTATTTATTGTTATTTTTCTATTTCGTCGGCAGATGTGCCGTGCCATGATTTACGGTAGAGTTGTATTAAGGAACGTGAATTATAACACCAAGTCTGCCTCCGCCGGTCAAGGGAGAACTTGTAAACTATTTATCACTGACATAGCACTGCCGGTACTTTTAGGACAGTCAACCCATGTCTCATATTTAGCAACAGCAGTACCAGATTTTAAGTGACACAGTAAATTATCATTAGGCGGTCATTATGTTGAATGAATTTTAATAAATTTGTTTTCTGGATTTGTTTTATCCTTTTTTGGATTGCATTTCCGTCAAACGCTAAAATTAAATTTATTTGATGTTTTCTTGATTTTAGAACAGTAAATTTTGTTAAACAGGTACTTTTGATGATGCTTTAGGACAAGCAATTCATTAGAATTCAATATTTAAAACTGGTAAAATAACACGTCCGCTCACCGTGGCCTCCGCCGCCCTAATGTCATAAATCAACCGTGCTGCCACCAAACGGCAATATGGGGAACGAAACATGTGTTTACCCCGGAGTTAATTTGTTGAATTTATCTGGCTTGTCTCCTGTTATAGTATTGAGAAATATTGCGTTTGCGGACGCCTTCTTTTCCTATTTGCTGCAGGTTTGTTTGTTCGGCGATCGAGACCTGTGATATATTATTGGTAATTTGTGCGAGGGTTATTTTTTCTGCTTCTAATTGGATGGAACGACAATAACTTAATTTTTACGATTGACCGCCATCGAGGCTATTTAAATATAAAATTAGTACTTCCTTGCATTTTAATTTCTTCAATTCCGGTCTTATGTTTCTTGGTAACTTTGAGTTCCGTGTTATTTTTAATTTTACCCTTAGGAATAACAAATTATTTTTTCGCTTAAGGGTGATGTTACTAAATCCACTTTACTGAATTAAACCAGATGCAATTTGCCAACTTGTCAGCCTAGTTGTCAACCGCGTAGATGCCTATCATTTCATTAACGGCTCTCTGTGCCGCGTGTACATAACCAGTGATTTCACATGTCACATTTATGGAAATCACCCTGTGATTATATATGTCCAGCGGATTGCATAGGAAGCAATTCTGTTATGTGAAACGGCTTAAAAGTGCTGCATTAGTGGCTTTATGTTCTTAGTAGAGAAATGGTATACACTACACACTAATTTAGAAATTCTATTTGTTATCATCATTATTACAATTTAATAATAAGGTAGCATACCGTATGAAAATAATTCTGGTTATAAATCTTATTAGACTATTTGTCATTTTAAGCGTCTCAATATTTTTTTGGTAGCGTAAAACTTAAATGGCACAGAACTGAGCATTCCTGCGAAGTTAGCGAGACTCATCATTTAACCTAATTTAAACAACCGCAAGACGCACAGTGGTACCGCCAATTAATCGGCTCAGACAAAATCGTCAAACGAACCCCAGTTTAATTTGAATAAACCAACCAAGTCACGTTCGCCAAATAAGCAGTACTAACAAGCAGTATATCGCTTGCACTGATTGCTAATTGATTAGATTAAAAAATTTGGCCCAATTCGCGGAGTATTGTTACACCGGGGGACAAGCCCCACTGAATTAATTAAGATTTTTAAATGACTGCGGTGTCTTTTACAATTTTGATGTTGACAAATTCAATACGCGTAATTCGATTATTTTGTGTTGCTCTTAGGAGTTATTTCTTTGCACAATGTTTGCGCCCGATTCTTGCTGGATGTCTAGTGACGTTCAGGACGAGTGCAAGTGGCAAGCGTTTACTCATGTGAAACACGTATCAAACTCGAGGCAACAATTCTTCCGATACGTCGAAGTATATTTTCCAAAATTCTTCTCCCTTCTAAATCTTTATTGCTTACGTGAGTACATTCGAAACTCCAAAATTTAACCCTCAAAACATTTTGTGAGACAATTTTGACACCCCTAAACTGTTGTGTTTTATAGTCTCGAATATTTTTATTTGAATACATGTATAGGTGGGAAGGAAAGCCCGTTTGAAAATTGAGTTAAAATGACAGTGGCATACGTAGTGATTCGCCCCGTGGTCGCATTAGGCGCATTAGGGGCCAAAATTGGATTTGTCGCAGGGCGTTTTATTGGCACACTTGTTACGAATTTTGTGCCACTGTGTGGGTTAAAAAACCTCTTTAAAAATATGCACATATGTTACAAAAAGTCGTTTATTATTATAAAATCACATTTTTTTGTACCTAGTAGAGTAGATAGATATGATATTACTGTTTAGATTGAGCCACCAGTAGAAATAGTGTACGCTACTTAAAATAATAAGCAATACCCAAAGTGATGATTGATGTGATGAAGTTCTTTTGAGCAGCATTGTAATCAAATGACATCGCAATGATTATTTAGTTTAGAATATGATAGAGCTATTTACTTAAAATCATTTAAGAAATACAGAATAACTAACCACAGATAAATCTCTGTTGGTATCCCACATGCAATCAAGCACATGTGTAATATTGACTCAGTAAAACAAACGTTTGTTTTTTGGGGCAATATTTATTTGAGGCATTGCGGGAATCAGTCCCTAAGGCGCATTTATTTGCCAGTACGCCTCGCTTGCCAGACACTTGATTTATCTTCAGAAACGGTGAAGTTTTCGGAGTTAAAAAATAAAACAATGCAAGAAAATTATAACGTGGAAAGCTTTTCTTCCTCTCTAGTCGAGTAGGGTTGTCAGTCGATGAACGACCCGATGAACCCTGAACTTTTAAACTGCTTACTCTCTGACATAGCTTGTGTAACTACTACTGTCAGAAGAACGGTCGGGACAGGCGACTTAACGTGCCTTTCGAAGCACGGGTCATAGTTTTTGACACTTAAATTTACTGTCGTATGATAAATAGAAATAATATTTTCTAAAAGTATGCCCACATCTTTTCAATCTAATTCATCAATTTAAGTAATAGAAAAATTACCTTCTCTTGTATTCATAATTATATCCTGCGTTTCCTAAGCCCTTGATATTCCTAATATTTCCTATTACGGGATATAACTGCTGTCATTCGCTAACTGTAGACATAAAATCATTTGTTTTGCTGTCGGTACGAGGGTGAGGTAACACGGTTAGCACCGACAATGACTTGACGAAGGAAAATCTGATTTGCAGACCCTCTTCAGTTATTTTAAACCTACTCAGTCATTTTGCATAGTTCTATGAGGGGGGATTTCGGTTTCGTACCATAGGACAGAAATTACTCACTTTTGTGTAAAATTATCAGCTTTGCGTTTTTAATATAAAGATAAATACAATATATTTTGTCAAAGTTTTGAAAAAGTTCAAAAGTTATTCTAATTTTCCCGGTTTCTGTCATGGAACATTTTGTTTATATGTTTGGGCACAGGTTTGTTTTATTTGGTATATTGGGAGTGGGAGTACAGTTGGTGTAGGTACATTGCGTGGTGCATTGTTAACAATAAAAAAATGATAGGTTGACTATACATGATGTAACAGAAAGGGTATATGTACCCGAAAGAATGTCAATCTACCCATGTAACTGAACAACTTTTTCCAAATGAAAAAAGGTACCTCCCATACAAAATGCATCAGCTGATAGCACATTTAGTATGGGAAGTTAATTTTCTTTTTCGTATTTCGAAATATGTTCCTGGGAAAAGTTGTTCAGTTTCATGGGCAGATCCACATAATTTCGAGTGCATATACCCTTTCTGTTACACGTTGTATACGTCGTAGGACAGGTGTTTATACAATTCGGTAGTTGGTAGGTAACCATTCGCGCCGAAATTTTGGGGTTATATCTTAAAAATGATAAATTGTGCCGCTGATCTTCATGAGACAAGACCTTCTTCATATGACCTGGATGATGTCACAATCACAAATAATGCTGTTGCTACAGCAGAGAACCTATTTAGTCTACGTACATTTGAACATTAATACGACGAAGAATCATGAATGTGAGTTGTGCTTTGTGTTGGTTTCTTTCTGTTCTTCTTTTTCCTTGTCGTATCCTAATGTCTGGAGGTCGTGAAAACCGAAAGTAGCGTTACGAGTCATGTACATCTGTTCTGGACTAAGTGAATTGCCCTCCGTATGTTGCACTTCATTGACTCTAGAATGGTATCTGTCCATCGGGTGGATGCTCGCTCTTCCTCTACTCCTTCCTTCCAGGTATTTACAAAGATAGTGAAACACACAAACCTTTCAACGCCTTGCTGGTAGGGGGTGGGTCTCGGCTCCATGGCGGGTCGCCGTGGCCGGAGAAGTCGCGTAGTTTGAGGTAGCTGATGGTCAGCCTGATGATGGAGGCCTTGTCCAGCTGGCTGGTGATGGCGGCCGGCAGCGGCAGCATCTTCGCCAGCTCGTAGAACTCGTAGTTCTCCTTCCCTCGTCTGGAACGAGCCGCATCTCTGCTCTTCTCCTTTCGAAGCTCGAGGATGCTGTAAAGAAGATAGACTGTAAGATGCTTTGTGCTTATGTCAAAGATATGATATTAGATATAACTGTAGAAGAGAACTTTATTTTTAATTTTAAGATTAGGTGTCAAAGTTTTTGAATATCGTTTGAATCAAACCACTAAATTTAGCAGGAGCATTCGATAGCACGGTAGCTCAACTGTTAGAGCAACGAAACGGTTCGCCGAAGGTCGTGGATTGAAATCCCTCCTGTGCAAAATTTGGTTTCTATATTCAGATG
Source organism: Scrobipalpa atriplicella (assembly GCA_029255725.1). Lineage (NCBI taxonomy): Eukaryota > Metazoa > Arthropoda > Insecta > Lepidoptera > Gelechiidae > Scrobipalpa > Scrobipalpa atriplicella. The sequence continues at coordinate 43,253 of JARACY010000331.1, forward strand.
TGTAGTAGAAATATTTGGGAACGAATATCTTGTACGAAATTGTTTTGTTAACTATATTAAGAGTTGACAGTCCAGCGGTTTTATCCACGATTTCCATACGCATTTTATCCGCAAGCCGTACTTTAATTTATTCAAAAAAAAATTTCGTCAAAAATTCTCGTGTCCCGGGTGGGTGTATTCGCGTAGCCACTCCCCCGGCCCACCCGAAGGCGGGGCCATTAATGAGACCACTGTTTTATTACTCAGACGTATGGCATTTACATTTAAAATGGACTAAACGGGACATTTACATTTTATGACGACTAAAGTGAACCGGAGACCATCGGCTGATGTAATTTCTCTTCAACGGCAATCGTGGAAGTTAGCTTGTTGTGCTGTTCCCGGGATAACAGATGCCAGTTTTGTCGCTTTTGATGTTTTGCGAATTTGCTCCATTTCGACTGCTTTTTGGAGTTTTTGTCCTTGTTGTTGGATTTGAGCTTTCAGCTATTGCAGACGGTTGTGAAACTGCTCGCTGTTTTGTTTATTTTAGTTGATGTAGCCCTTTTAAAGCATACATGCTACACAAACGCTCCTTGTGATTGCAAATGTGATCAAGTATTAAGTGTAATTTATTATGGGGTGACAAATTTTTATTGGTATTTTGTGCTTAATAAAAACGACTGTTTTCTTTTTCGGGAATCACTATCAACTAGAATCCTCAGTCAGCACCTAATGAAACTCCTTCTGATCGGACGTTAACAACGGACACATCAGCTGAAAGTTTACGGCTAGGGGTGCTAAACCCAGCCCAGCACCTACATAAGGTGCACCGTAAGCGATCCCCTGATGGGTCTGCTTTACGATCGCGCGCGATTACTGCCGTCTTCGTCCCCGGAGACCAAGGTTTATTGACACCTGAGTAAGGTCATTTGAAAATTGAACGTTTCCTTTGTTTATACGTTTAATCTTGTTCTGTCTTTAGCTTTTAGCTGTTAAGTTTTATTGCATGTCTAGGCTAAGTATTTCTCTGACATCAACCAAATCAAAACAATCCGCTTTGGAATCAGGAGAGAACTTATCGGTGCACAGGTTTTAAAATAGAGAAGCAATAAATTCTTATCAGAACATAACTACAGCTCAGGGACTAACAACTCTTAAAAGGAAAATCTAAACAAACCCTTTTTAACGATATGAGATGGAATTTCCCGATAAACTGTTAAAGTATAAAACAACAATCGCATTGAACTTGATTTAATGGTTTTCAAGGGTCGGTCTGGTCAGTGCTGGCCCATTGTGAGGGTAACGCATTAGGTACATTACTTAAAATATAAGTTTACAGTGGCCAAGGGTTGACCACCCCTAAGTTTAGTGTAGATTGTAGAAACCATTCACAAAAATAAGAATTCCTTTTCTTTAAGATCAGAAAATAATTTGTTTGATAATAAGAGACTTTTTAGGAGATAATTTGATATGTAAATCATACACAATAATTTTTTATTACCATCAATTTAGTAAGTATATATCTCATGAGCAGATTAATCCCCTCTCGTGAAGCAATAATGTGTCAAATATACAGGGTGTCAGTTTACCTTTATCCACGCAATGATATTATGATTGCACAGGTGGGGATAGGACAAGGTCAATAATGAAAGATTTCATTAGGAAAAGTCTTTTGGGATATCAAGGTTTAATAAACCGTATTTAATAGTTTCTTGCAAGAAAATGTAAAGGTATCTGGCAAAGGGGTAAATTTCCCTAGTTTGTGGGTTTACGCACTTTGCATATTAATTTCGCAATATTTTCAGATTAGACACATTATTTCAAATTCAGTCACCAAGCAGCAGCTAATAATTGTAATAATTCTTATAAACTGACAGGTGATTTAAATTTAAATAGCATCCGCAGCTAAAAAAATATATTTTTGTCATAATTACGAAAAACTGCAATCCGTCTCAAACACGAGTTTCTTAAAATGTTCAACAGAATTTTGAATTCTTTTGGAATTTAAGCATTGCCACAGAGAATAGAAAATTAGAAACTGCGATTCGGTCTGTGCGACGCTCAGTCTTCTAATGTTTTTATAAGGCATCCGGACTTCCGCCAAGTACTATTAGTTATTCTGTGCTTCCACAGCCAAATGGATAAGTGTTCCCCTGTTCTCGATCAGAGGGGAACAGTTTTTTTTTTTTTTACTGTAGCAGGCAAAACAATTTGTCTGCCTTCTCACCTAAAGGAAAATGACGATGTACACGATAATGTGTTGGAACATGCCTGCCTTGATAATGCCTATTCACTCCTGCCTTGAAAAGGCCCAGGTTATAACGTTCCGAAATCAGAACTGAAGAGTTCCACTTCTTAGCCGTTCGTATCATATTCTACTCATAAAATTTAACAACTTTTATTAATAAACGTAATTATTATGCCGAAAATAGTATATATACTACTACAAAATAGTGCATATACTATAGTGTCAGCTGATCTTTACATTAAAGGTTCTTTTTACGAATTGGATAAAAAAAAATGAACCGGTACGGTAGCTATGATAAAAGAAAGTAAGTGTGTATTATCAGTAAGCCGACATTAAATATTGTGGTTTTAGCGGTAAAGGCCACTCCAAATCTTTTTGTCCTGTCCAATTTTTATGACGGACCTCCCTTCATTTTAGAAGTGGCTGTCTTTAAGTGTACCCGTACGTGTCTCGACGCCCCGTACACCTGGGAATCGAACCCACAATACGCTACTAACGCGTTGACCCCTAAGACAAACTCGCCACGCATCCCCCCAAGCAAAACGAAGCCTTGAGAACAGCCCAGTTGAACCCCAAATCGAGCATTCGTCCTAGCACGGAACTGGTCAGTGATGATTGGTATCATTGGGCAGAAAGAAATCGTAACTCTCGAAATATTCAACCGGAATTCCGACCTTAGCCCTGCGAGATAGATACTAAAATGGCGCTACAACATCTGACCAAAAAGAATTTTCTTGCAAATTGAAATAGAAGAAACTGAAGGAAAAAAAATGCGATGGAATCGAATCCGGCCCGGGTCGTAAAAAGGCGGCCAGTGCGCAACCGTGTCGCAGTAGTTACGGTTAATGTGTCCCGGACAAATTGAGTTGTGCCTGGGTAGGAAAATTAGCTCACCCTGGGGACTAAGGAATACGTTTCCCTACTTATCATTATGACTGCTGGAGATGACAGATTCTTTACTTGTAGATAGATTTTGCTAATTTCATTGCATTTCATTACTGGCAATCCAATCCTATATAAAGTTACAAGTTGAAGCATATCGCATACAAATATGTAGTGTTTTTGTTTGAACCTTCTTGATAAAAATAAAGGTGAGCTCATTGTAAGACTCGTTGTAGTCATTCACATTTATATAATAACGGAAGTATTGTCTGTTTAGACCATGCTACTTCTAAATCGTAGGTCTCTAAAATCAGGTATTCACCCACACTACACAGCACCTTTCGGCTTAACTTTTTTTTTCGGAATTAGTGCGGAAAATATCTGCCTATTTTTTTATTTTTTTACTTGGAATGGGTTAGCTCTTGACTCTAGACACAAAGGTCAGCGATGACCATGACAGAGTCGACGATGGAGCGAGCTAACCCAGAGGACGCCTGTTAAGGCACTGGTAGTCTCACGCACCGACGGAACACAGCAAGCCTATAGAGTAAGGAAGAAGATCAACTAAATACAGAAGCTCCTTATTAGTGTCAGTGGCGAAATCCGTGTTTGGACACCAATCCCTTGTCACCGAACAATGTTTGTTGAGTTCCCATCTGCCGATCGCGTTGCACTTAGCACCAGATTAAGCCCAGGTAGAGGGTATAGAGCGTAATCAATAGAATCCTTTGGAGCTACCAGTTTAATTGTCGATCGCCTCAGCAGGGTTGAAAGGTCGACACCTTCGCTATTAACATCATAAACGATGGGGTCTCTAATCTTTCTGTTGTCAGCCCTTTTACACCGCGCATGGGAATTTTTAAGTATTTCTGCTTCAATGGCCACGGAGCCAAACATTGGTTTTCATTGTTGTGGTTAAATGCCTTTATTGCAGATCAGAGCAATGAAGGGTAAATGGCTTTGGAAAGTGCAAAGTAAGACAGAAAAATTTTTGTATTAACATTTATTACAACTTTACGAGCGTTACTCCCCTGAGTTGTAGTACCTAGGTTGCAACTTAATTTAATATTTTTTCACCCAATTTTTATACCTTTTCGACTGAACAATATTAATTTAGTTTTCACTTTAACTGTAACCAACGGTATCAAAAGCTCTAGTTCATATTGCACTCGAAGATGGTACAGGTACTTGAAATATTATCTATCAATACAAATATTCTATAATAAAATAACCCTCGAGATAAAAATGTAGCTCCCTTCTATTTGACAAGTATGACAAGTCATATTGTTAGTCTCAGGTGGTTTTGTCACCAACTCAATACGTACTCTTTAGTAAAAGACTTCATACTAAGACTTTCAAAACTGCCAACAATATGATTCTTAGCCATTTTTAAGCGTTATTACTTTCAAAGGGTTATCAGAGGGTATTATCGCTCATCATGCCATTGAGGGAATTTAAAGAAGCATTCACCAACTGGTCCAAAATTATATGCAAAAGTGCTCCAACTTTTTCCACTTTGATATAAAGTAGGAATACCAAATTTATCAGTACGGGAAAGTTCTCAAAGAGAAATTCACACCCTACACTTAAGGGTCTGCTAGTTTTCTTTAAAAGCGCGGATATTTGAACCCTTGGAATTTAGTCAACCGTTCTCTCCCCCGAGCTTTGGAAGCCCCACGGTCACTTAGAGGGAAATTCAAATAAATGGTCATGTAGATCCCAACTTTCAGTGGTGTTCAGAGGACTTCACACTTTCGTCACAATTTTGGACGCTTGTTAGAAACTCACAACTTTGACTTTACACGACATCGGACCGAATTTGATTATTTAGAATATTAGAATTAGATAGATTCCATTTTTTGAACGCATTGGACTATAATAAGCCTAGCATCTGCATTAACAAAACGATCAAATATCGCGACATCTTATTTATACGGAGGGTATTTATTAACTGAACAATACGAGGGGTGACGCGTCCATATTTGACATAGGAAATGAAAATGTCATCGGCTTATTACGCCCAAGGATTATTGATATTACTGGTGATTATCAGACGGCGTATCCAGATATGATCAAGATATTTGCGCTGAGCGTGATTGCATACAAACATTCGAAAGAAAGGGCCAAGTCTTTTAATTTAAGCAATTTTGGTGCATTTGTAAAATATTTTTGATTATTTTATTAGTGATAAGATGGACTACATTCGATTTAAGAAATCTGTAAATTTTTTATCAAACATTTTTATCATTGCTCTGACCTATAGGTATAATATCTTAATAGGTAACTATGTAATTCGACCTATCACCTCGGCTCAGCCATACAAATACCAAACTATGTTTTTTGATGTCATATTTTTTACAGTTGTAAAGGACAAAGTGCAGCCTCTTTCTAACATGTATCACGATTTCAACTTTTAAGAAAAAGCATGCCTAAAGAGAGGTCACGCTCTTATTTTAATGTAAGGTCTTAAGGTCGATAAAAGCAAGTTGTTTTTTTTTTTCCAAGCAATGATAAACATAAGTAATTTTCAATCTACTTTCACTTTTAATTTATTGTAATTTTCTGATAATATATACGGGGTGTAAGGGACAGCGTCCCGCAAACTTATAGGGGTTGCTCAGTCAACGATACTGAACAACTACCACCAGGATTTTTTTTCACGAAATGAAAATAAAAATTTGCTTTTTCATACAAAATGACCACATTGATCAGACAATTTGTATGGAAAAGCAAAATAGTTTTTTCTTTTCCTGAAAAAAATCCTGGTGATATGTGTTCAGTATCGTTGACTGAGCAACCCCTATCAGATTGCGGGACGCTGTCCCTTACACCCTGTATATTAAAAAATGCTGGTTTTCAGTTATATTATAAGAAATATCTATTCTTAATATTTATACATTCTATATATACATTCTATACGAAAATATTATTCGTTGGATACTATTAATTTTATCATAACTATTATGTCAAACATGTGTCATTATAAAATCTTGACAACATTAACAACAAGTTAACTTTTACAAGTTATGATTTTAAACAAACAGTGATAGATAACTTACCGTATGGTAACTTAGAACGGGTAACTGTACATATAAGACTAATAATATGCATACCACTAGAGACGCACTAATAATATGAATAGGTGCCCTAACTTACCGTGGATCCTAAGGTGAAATTTTTGTCATCACAGCAGCATAAATTGAACCGGAATCTTATTAAAATGTGCGTAGAAGCAACATAGTTAGTTCTGTATCGGACCGGGAATAATCACGAGGGCACCGTCTCCCGGGACGGACATTTTACTTGGCTCACCCCCTTAGATGAGGCTAATATGACTCGACGAATTTCCGAAACGACGGCAGCAATAGCTTTGCCTTTGCCTCTTGGATGATCTGTGAGAGAAGATAGTAGACGGTAGCGAAGTTTGAGAAAACATACCTACATACAAACATAAAGACATGCCTTTATCCCTTAAGGGATAAGCAGAGAGTAAAAGGCTCTTTCGCCACATCTGACAAATAATGGGGGCATTTTTTGATAAATATAATATCGTTGTATTGGCAGGTTGTCTGTCAGCCCATCACAAAACACCTAAAAGTGCATCGACGACTATAGTCTGAACAAGAATAAATAAAGCTCAGTGGCTATGCGAGGATGCGACCGGCCGGGCCCTGTGGGACGTGCGATTTGTGCGCACGCCAAATTGCCGCTCTTTAGCCGGACTTTCATAATCACGTCATATCCAATTTTCCTTTGAAACGCACCGGGAATACCAATAGGGAGGTCCGAAGATGCTGATTGAATATAGCCCTTGTTTATCTCTTCCTATTTACCAATGGTACAAATTATACACTCTTTTAAAGACGTGACGAATAAAAATTCTTGACAAACTGTGACTAGCTTTTATAGTCAAAAACAAATTCACAAGGATTGTTTGAACAAAAGATGATATCGCGTACGCACCCTCGGTGGACAGTGATCCCATATTGCGAACAAAAAATGACCTATCTAGTAGACGCGTCGATACGGCGATGACTAATGGTCGGCTGGCGCTTAGCAAATTGCCTGCCAAAATCGTAGCGAAACTGGAAAATTGTTTCATTCATAAATGCAATAGCTCGGATTTACCCAGGATGACTTTCTGATGAATAAAATAGCGGCGTGGGGATTTGGCGGCCCCATATGATAGCGGTTTGTACAAATGTCATGGACAAATGTTAGTATTAGCATTATCGTATCCGAAGATTGGATTCGATTATTCTTTGAGCCTCAATATGCGATAAGATTTCGCTATGAATATTTTTACAGAAAACGGATTCTTTTTAGGTGGATCTCTTTTAGTAAATTAACTATAAAAGAGGTAGTCCAAATTAGCAATACAAAGAGAAATGTCGGGGCTGCAGTCGCTGCCAATTGAAAGGAGAAGAAAATAATAGTTATTTGCAATAATCGACTGAAGGGACGGCTGATTGCGCCCGGGGCGGGAGATATTTTTCCCGTATTTTCGTGCAAGCTGCAGTTCGCAGTCGGCGCACTGTTCGTTAGTGCTCTCACTGTAATTTTATTGGCCATTCCTAGTTATTGAATTTCGTCCTCGCAAAGCAATGCCGTTCTACTCGTTCTCATTGAATACAATCATTAGCCAGCTATGGTGTTCTTTTCCATTGCGCTTTCTCTCTTGAGTTCGAACAAAATTTTCAAAGATTTTCTAGAATAGTATAATTTTGGCGCTTGACATCTTTATATCTTTGAATAGTAGTTTTGAGTTTTTGCTTTGAAAATCGAAGATCAGATCATCATAATATTGTTCTCATTAACGTGTTTGTGTTCGTCTGTTTCTTTTTCATGCATTTGATTCAAAATGCTCTATCTCTCTTGCCGTTTCAATAAATCGAACCGACATACCCTATTCTAATACCAAATCAACCCTATAAACGGGAATTAAAACAACAGGGGTCACTACAAAAGTCCACTGATGAGGTAAAGGGGGAAGCAATGGATCATTTTCGGGACACTTGTCTTGAGTTAATCCTGACCGGCCGAACTTGATCGATGGTGAGCGCCCCCCGTCTCATTCTTATTGGAATGTCTATTAAAGGAAATAAAGAACTATAGGGTTAGTAAACTCCATGCAAGTTGACCGCTGCTGGTGGCGAGCTGCTGACCGCAAGTTTTTCGAACTCTCGATTTGTTAGCTCTCATTCTGATCAATAAAAACAGGAAATTGTGTTTCATTCCCTCTCTTCTTCGTTTATGATAAAAACTGAATGTACAGTGTGGTCATGAGTGTGGTACAAACATTTTAGGTACTGTTGTTTTCTCAGATTTTGTTTTATGTTCCGGAAGTCATACGCTAAAATTACTTCTACTTTATATCTTATTCAATAGGAATGTTTTGTTTGGGATGTATCAACTGGTAAGTTGGCTGCTGGTAGCTGGCTGGTGCTGGTGGACTGGTAGAAAAACTCGAATGAGTGGAGGCCGCGACGAATTGCAGTGACTCAGCGGTTACTGCCTGATTGAGGTCGGCTACTGGCTGTACAGGGTGCTCACAAACTTGCTACTATATATTTTGAGGAATGTTATTTTATAGATAACTAGCTTTCCGCCCCGCGGTTTCACCCGCAGCTAAAAGAGTTTTCCCGTGGGATTGAGTTTCCGCGGTAAAAAGTTTCATTAGCCTAAATACCAAAGGTTCCAAAAAGTGGCCTTTTGTTTTATTTTAAAACTTATTGGAACTACTGTACAAACTACTCTCAATTTATTGAAAGCTTCATTATCTTTGTTAGAGCAATGCTCTTAAATTATTATGTGATGATGTATTTTACTTAAACACTGGAAAATTATGACTGTTTCACGGTAAAATACATTCAACCGCAAATGAAACCGGTACTTCTCGTTTTGTCAGCAGCCTGTATATTGTCAACAAAAAATAACAGAATAAAAATGTAATAGATCCATATATTTGAAGAACCAACTTGGTTAAAAATATGCTAAGATTTTCGATCAAAACTATTTTTGATAGAAATACATTAAAAAAATGATTATTTTTAATGATCCTATTTATCAAAGTGTAATAATATTTATTTATGTTGTCTTATTTAAAATTTAATAATGCTGCTTTTAATATGCAAAAAGCTATTCCGAATATACTTAAAAAAAAAAAAACTGATACCTCTAATTGTGGTTGTATTACTAAAAAAGAACTGTTCGGAAGATTCGAGTTTTTTCTTTATCCCATTGTGGTTTGGAAAAGATTTTTTGTACAATCAGGTGCAACGATTGAATTCGACTTTTATCTTGTAAATATTGGAGATTTTGTTACTGTTTAATGGTTTGTGCTTTTGTTATTATCTTTCACTTGTCGTTTTTTTTTATCACGTTTGGATACGCGGCGCTTACCACAAAAGTTTGGTGGATTGCATTAAACTTTAACGCAGTTTACGGCAATAACCGATGAAAAATGTAACCCACAACATGGAAATCTTTCATCGGTTAATATTTATGATATCCGAGAAAAATATGTACCCTACATATATTGACATATTAAAAATGCATTAACTAAATATTTATCTGTGATAATATTTTGGAATGGGAATGATTCAGGCTAGACAAGACAAGACAAGATAATATTTTAAGTTTTGGAGACTGATGTAAATACTTTGGCAGACTTATTGGCGACCGCACTGCCATATATTTTTTCTTATTGTTATTTCATCAGAGAATGATGCAAATGCATCTTATTGGCTACGGTCTTTATTTTTCAATCAACATACTTTCAAAGACGGACGTAACTTTTTGTTCTAAAATTCTGACCCTTTTTTTGATAGTTTCCAAGTTTTGATGAAGTGTGAAAGGGTTTCTCTTCCACCGAGATTGAGTCAAAAGACTCAAAGGAGTGTTTTTGTTTTCTCTACAAAATTGATAAACCCTTAAATTGGTGTGTAAAAAAAGTATTGTCAAAGAATAGTCGAATTCTTGAATTTGGACCATTTTGATACAGTAATAGTTCAATGATTTTGATCGCCATTCAAGGTGTTGCAGGTTTTAGTTGCGCTTGCTCTTGCGTATGATTCAAGTTTATGGTTACTCCATGCTTGAGTAGCATTGCCGTCAATGAAACCGGACATGTTACACCGACGACCGGTCCTGGCTGTTTCATTTACTTTGCTTTGCCTAGTCACAACCAAAATGTTCTTGCGTTCTTGTTCCAAAGTTCTACGTTTTTGAATAGCTAGTTAAAATATTAGCATAACTTATCAAGTACCTGCGTACCTGCATAACTTCAAAAAATTTGACTGTGGGAAAGGAAGATCTAGGATTGCTACTCATTTACTTTGTAGCGCATGCTTGTGAGTCAGGTTTCTATCAAAATAAATTAGACAAACTCAGCCCAATTAGCTTTTGACTTCAAAATTGTTTGTACATACAATCAAACACATGTTAAGCTTTAATTAGTGGAGTCTGTATAGTTCTTATTTCAAGCACAGTAAAGGCGAGAATCGCGTGTGTTTATAAGTTGATATGTCTTGGACCGTAGCTACTCTTATTTGTATTAAATGTAGTACGCCTCATTACGTCGAATAAGTCTTGTTTCTGGGAAAACGACCAATTGCGAAGGTGAACTTGATCTCGCGATAACATGTTGGATTGTTGACTCGTTTCAAATTTTTGTTTTCAATGCTACGTTATTTTTGCAATTTTGAGTGCCATAAAAAAGTAATCTTTTTCCAAATGTCTTGAAGATATTTTTTGAAGGACTTTTCCACATAGAGGCTCCACATGATGACCGTAAAACCCTCTAAATGGTTTAGGTTTCATTTATTCAAGATCGATATGTCCTTTTTCTTAATGGATTCCTTAATATAGATATCGTTATATATTTACTAACATAATAATCATGATATCTTAAAAAAATTGCATCAAAAAAGAATGCCTACCAATATAGTAGATACAAGAAACCTACGTTTCCTAATTTAAGACTTTAATATTTTATTACTATAATATTCATAGAGACAAGACAAAAGCACACAAATCGGCGTGGCTTCTCTAACATCCAGTGTCACGAAATGATAAAAATCTTAATTTGTGTAGGTACGGCAAGCGGGCCGTCGCGGCCGCGCGCCGACCGACGACTTCTCCGCACTTGAATAAAAGATCCACCGACTCCATACACTAAATACAGCCAGGGTTATATTTTATTGTTATTACACACGCATTCTTAATAGAAGTTGCTAAAACAACGAAACTGAAATACTTTCAAGAATAAATTCTTTTGGAAGATAAGTATTTTTTCCCAGGTGAGTTTATTTGTGAAAATTCTTCAGTTTTGCTGTCTGAGCAACGAACGGTTTGCGTACTGTCTAAAAACTAACTCTGTCTGTATTTTCTTTTCTATCGAGTGAATTGTTGAGTTTACGAACGAACGAATGAATCATGACGTCAGAGATTTTATATATTTTTAACTCTGACATGGTTTGATCAAAGACAGCGACTGAAAGACTGACGATGACGTACTTCTCAGAACTTGGATAAAAGATATACACCGACTCTACATCCACTAAAATATTTAACATCAATAACTCCGTTTACATAATTTATTAAGTATTTCTAAAAATTCTTTTTTTAAATAGGTACTAAAAAAACGCATCGGTGCTTTATTGCCACTTTTTTAGATAAACAACATTGTTGAAACTCTACATTATTTTCGTAATTGCGATGTGGGTGACTTTAATATCATAAAAAGTAACAACTTCCTGTACTGCCGAGGAGTTTAGATTAAAGAACACTCGTGTTAGGAACCAGTACAGCACAACGTCACAACGACGTCTTATAGATACGAATCTGACAATATTCCGTTGGTGATTTCGCTAGTTTACGCTCTAGACCTTTAAAATGTTATTTTCGTGTTGCCTCATTATTGCCGACGTTATCATAATTTAGTGCTTTTTGTCACTTGCGTCATTATGTTTGCTGTTTAGTTTTCAGTATTTGAATTCATTTTAAATTATTCAACTAATATGAAAATGTTTAGTGTAAAAACATACCATCTTATCAAACATTTAAACAACATACAATATCAATATCTAAAAGCACAATATTAAAAAGCACGGAAATAAAATAAATGCAAATAATAATAATGCAACACCATTTAAGGATTTTATGAGTTTAATAGCTTTTTGACACAGTTATTTTTTATTATGGGTCTATAATTTGAGTTTCTTTTTAATTGGTCAAAACAGTTATTAAACTCTCATTAGAAATACAATAACTAAAATAAAAAATATAAAGAAAAATGAAACGTGCCCAGGTTCGAGATGCGATTGGTTGGATGCTTGTTGCTGCCGACAGATATCCGGGCTTGTCTGTACGAACCAGGAATGGGTGAAGGCCGGGTTCAGGCCCGGGTTGAGGCCCGGCCCCGGCCCCGGGAGCCCCATCACCCCGGGCAGCCCGCCCGGCCGCTGGTGGTGGTGGAAACCAGCCGAGGCCACTGCGTAGTCCATTGCCACCGCTTGGTACGGCAACATTCTCACTAACACTCGTGTCTATTGCCAACACTCTAGTCCGACACACTCCCACTAAACTGTTCCCGCGTACTCTGACACTTCATTTCCGATTTGGTCAAAAGTTCACGGAAAGTTCAAAGTTCGTGCAGTTTTAATAAGAAAGTTCCATTGTTTTGATTGCGCCCCAAACACGAAACCTTTTAACTTTTTTTTATTTTTCGAATATTTCTGTCAGCCGGATGACTTTATTCGGCTACCATCCTCGGTGCTAGTCTGTTTCGGAATGGGAAAATTAGATATGTCACTTTGATACACAAGTTCCGGTTGTTTGGGCGGAATTCGGAAAATTTCAGGCGGTCGCCGGCGAGGCTTTCAGTTATCGACAAATGCCTGTTCTATTTTCGCAGGCGATCATTTACGGGGCTAGCTATTCACAGGGGAAAAGTCACGCACAGCCACCCACTTAATAAATATTCTGGGCATATATCCGTTTTTACGCGGACGTGACTGGCGGGATACTGTCCGCTTTTCACGTACGGAACGCGCGGCCGATTATCGAAAACAGTTGCACGCGTCCCCCTCCTTCAACCTCGGACGTGCAACTGAAACCAAGCACGCGCGCCAAACGCGACTCTATCACACTCAGCCTAGACACCCCGTACACCATCAATTCGGAAATTAGAGAGGGACGGCGCTCTAGAGACGACAGGGACGCGGATCGATCGGACGTCATCGCGAAGTTAAAAGCCTGCGTCGTTACATGGCCCGTAATAGGCGGTTACGTGATTGGGCGTGGCTTAGCCTATTAAGTTGAATTGTCGCGTTCTGATTGGTTGAAATTGGTAGTAGTCGTCTACGTGATATGTTCAGGAATACGTTTATAGCCTGCGCTCATAGAATATAATAAGTGAGTTGTAGGTTTGGATGCGCGCCAGTTGAGGAGATGCGGCGTGTTGCGGTTTCATTCCCGATTCGCGTAATGGTTTTTAATTATTACTTCGGGGACCGTTAATAGGTTAACATTGCGTGTTTAGCTGGTCGTTGAATATTAAAGCGGATGCGTTCGGTGAATGAACGTACGAGCAATGGGCGTGGTCGGTACGCACCTTGAGCACGACGGGTTCTATCGATTGACAAGCTGTCTGCTGGTCTCTTGCGAACCGATGAAAAACTCACGAGTCATCCTGTCTGCCTGGAACTAGGCTTTATCCAACTAGCAGATGGTAGTCTTCTTAGCTTCCAACTAGAACTTACCTTTAGTTTCAATTTATCAAACGGTTTCTAGATGCCCTTCATGAAATTTTCTCAATCTCTTTATCAGCACGAATTCCAGTTATAATGTTAGATTAAAATTATCATGAATTATGAAACCGATCTACCTATTTGAACTACCATTCCAAACTGAGACTAAAAAGAGAAAGGTCAAACTAACAATCTACTGTTTACCTACTCGTATCTTATAAAAGATACAACATACTAATGTCTGGCTTTGGACCATACTTCAATCAAAAAGATGTGCACAATCCATCATAGGTGTCCTAATTTCTAGTTAGTCTTAACTAAAATCTAATAGGTAAGATTCCCAAATAGGTACTTCATGAAATTTCATTCACCAATCAAGGGCTTATTTAGACTATGAAACTGACCAACTTTAAGTGTGGAATATTATAGAGCTAGATTTTTTTTTTTAAATCTATATAAAAGTTGTCACCTGCTTGAGTTATTTAAGGTATTTGGAAGCATCATTTTCTTTTATCATATTTCAACCCTATGTTCCATCGAGAAAGTTGTTCAGTTTCATGGTCTAAACGAGCCCTTAAATTATTTAAATAAAAATCTCGTTGTATTTCCAAATTAGGTTCCCGTTCCGAAAATAGTCTGCTTATAAATAGGACAGACAGGTAGGGGTAGTCCGAACCGTGGCGAACTGGTGATCAATAGAGTTCAAGTTCGTGCACGTCGCGGCGCAGTTAGTATGCCGCCCTGCGTCCGACTCGCGAAATAATGGTCCCGTTACGACCAGCCGCACAGCCCTGTACGCTCTCACAGCTGACTTCTGTTTAGCTACGAAGCCAAACCTGTAGATAAGTATACGTACTAGACGAATTCAACATCTCCAAAGTAGAAGATCTCGAGTGAGTTTTAGGCCCGATGGACCTTGGTGTCAGAGTTTTTAAAACCGCCTAAAAACACAGCTAATGGAACTCTGGTCTTCACATCTACTATTTAAGGGGATTTTTGTTTGTATATTTGGAAGAATTATGATAAAAACTAGGATTTTGATCAAAATAAAATACTCGTCATAATCCTGAGAAAAATCTAGGATTTTGTCAAAATCCTAAGTAAATCCATATTATGTCTTGATCATAAAATTTGAGTTAAAAATTATGTCGATCTAACGTTTTTCGCTCTAGCGTGAATTCGCTATAAATTAATTCAATCTGCAATTCAGTCGAACTACCGTGAATCGATCTATCGCTGGTCGACCTTAATTATCGCACTCCTAATTTTACAGTCAATTTTCGAAACCTATATAGTTAGAGTAGGTCTAGGTACTTTAAAAATTATGCATATTTCTTCAGCTTGCCATACCACGTGCCAATACTTATTCGAAATAATTGTAAAAATGCTCCTTCACGCTACACTAAACCGTCTTTACTATGATTCATTAACACTTCGGCTAGTAATTACATTCAATTAACTACCAACTAACAACCGCTACGTTTAGTATGGCATTAAGTACAGAATTAATCAGTCGCCCGCAGATTAGCGTGAAAAATTACACTTTTCTGTGTAATTAGACCACTAACACGATGAAATAAAGCAAGCATAAAATTTCTGCTTATTTACTGATAATGGGCCCGATTCGTAACCATCCCGACTTAACTAAATCTCAACAAAAATTATTGCCATCCCGTTCTGATCTCTCATGATAGAAAGTGACAGGTATGGACTTATATTAGTTAAGTCGCGTTTTTTGAAACCACGAATTTTTTATTACCATAATTTTTTATTTTATTTTTAGAAATGGGTTTGCTCTTGACTCCAGTCTAGGTCGGAAGCAACAGAGACGAACTAGATAAGCCCATATATTATAATGTTGATGTTAGAAACCGCTGCGCATGAGTCTTCCAATACCAACTGACAGGTGCCGTAGCCACAAAGACTTAATCACCAGACTGTTTGGGGTCGCTGTTTGCTTCTTTCTTTGCCTTTTCCAAGTTTATCGTAAAACATTGTATCTTCAGTTTGATACTCTAAAATTACATAAAATACAAGTGTAACAGAAAGAGTATATGCATCGAGAAAGGTGTGAATCTACCCATCAAGCTGAACAATTTTCCCTAAAGAACATAGGTCGAAAAACGAAAAAGAAATGACCTTCCATACAAAATGCAATCGGCTGATAGTGCATTTTAGTATGGGAAGTCAATTTTTTTTTCCTATTTCGACTATGTTACTTAGGGAAAGTTGTTCAGTTTCATGGATTGATTAACACCTTTCTCGATGCATATATACCCTTTATGTTACATGTTGTATAAGTGAACATTCATTACAAGCTGAAAATTTGCGCCGCTGCTGCAAATTTAATGAATTTAATTATCTTAAATAAAATGTTACGCAACAGCATTTTATCTTTTCACAAAATTCAACCTACCTACTCGTGCGCACAAACCTTTTGGGTCTATCATATATGAATCCCTTTGCCATTCACAAATCCCGCGATCATCCCACTCAATGCTACTAGGTACTATTTCTAAAGCTAACAAGCATAATGCTGTTATAGTCCCAACTGGGCAACTGGGCGGGATGGGCAATGGCGAGCGGAAGCCGCAACTGCATGCGTCTTCCGGCCAGCGGTCGCCTAACAGGACTGTACCGTCATAGTTTAGACCAGTGGCGCCCAAAGTTAGAAATCTAGCGAATAAAGGTGGGTCCTACCTACTATAAGTACTCGTAAGAGCGTAGGCTACGACGTACGGCTCCCACGCGTTGTAGGGTGCACATTTATATTTCTCAGCGATCAAAATAAGTACATTATCATTACCAGTAAACTTGACCTCACGCGTCACCTACCGTGACCGTTGCGCGGGTAGATCAAATTAGCTGGTCTTCGTATGAATTTTGAATGTTGATCAGTGTAACCTTCCGACAGGCTTGACGCAGCACATGCCCTGAGATAGCAACAATCTGCGGTCGCTCAACAGTACAATACCGTAATAAATAGTTAAGACCAATAGTACCCGAAGTGAGATCGCCATGGATTTGAGGTGGGTCCAGTCCAGTCTAAGTGAGACACTACACTGAAAGAAATCGTTGATTATATTGATCAACAAGATGATAGCATCTAACAAGTAACTTGTTAACATACGAGCGTATAAAGTAATATGATTATGGCAATAAAGTCCACTTGATTGAGTAACAATCAAGTTGACTTTATAAGATCAAACAAGTACTTGTTTAATCCAATATGATCAAATAATTATAACAAACAAGTTTGGTTATTATACCAATGATTTCTGCTGATTGAAGTAACAATGAACTTTATTAAGTTTATTAAGTATTTTAGTAGTTTCTATTATGTCAGGTAATTGCTGCTATCAAAGGACTTCATTAATGTGAACATGAAAACTTGATACATTTAATTATGTTCGACATTAGAATCAATAATTTAGTTGTTAACTTCTGTTATATAATTTATTTCACTTAATCAAGCTGTCTTTATTATTTGAATTAAAATAAGTAGTAAAGTCTAATAAGCTTTTCTTTAGTTTAATCATCACAATTGATTGGGTATAACAGTTAATAATTGTTAAGTCATTCAGATAACTTGTTTAAAGCTATAAAGTGTTTTTATTGGGTTAATCAAGAAAGGTGTTTACTTGTTGTACTATACAGGGTCTAAATTTAATATATACGTTTCTTTTAACAAGTGATGGTGCTGCTTTACAGGATGTTATGGTACGTACTGCGCTCACCCTTTAAAAGGAACGCAGTACTTTTATAACATCCTGTGTAAGTAGATCACTTGTTAAAGAAACATATATATTATTAAATTTAGACCCTGTAAAATAATATTTTTTATATAAAATGAAATGTCAGAAATGTTTATAAAACGTTTTATTTTAAGTCATTATTTAGAGATTAACATCTTTACGTACTTATGCTAATTTATACCTTACTTATACCTTATTTTGTGTTTACAATCAACAACTTAAACTTATACAGGGTGTTAATTTAATTGCGTGCCATAGCTAAGGGGTGTTTCAGTAACGTGAAAGGAGCCCATAAAAAATATTTAAAAAAATCCATCTCATAAAATGAAGATAATACAATAGTCGGTATTTAGTAGGATTCCAATTAGGATCCAATCAGATCTTATTGGAATGCTACTAAATACCGAGTATCCTATTTTCTCCATTTTATGAGATGGATTTTTTTTAATAATTTTTATGGTCTCCGTTCACGTTACTGAAATACCCCTAAGCTATGGCTCTTGAGTATATGCTTGCTGATAACGCTAGCTAAAAGATTTCTAGATTGTTCATTGTCTAATGCTTTTCCGACAAATTTCAGGAGACCTATTGCTTCGAAATCTTCCTTGAGTAATTGCAGTAGGCTCTGTAAAAAACAAAATCGAACTATTATTTTTTAGACTTGGACATACTCATGGCTGAGCTATGCCTAAATTTGTCAGTCTTTGGTTCATTACATAGTTGTCGCACTGTTAAACTAATTATTAAATTATTAAAGATTCTTAAGTCTTTTACACAGTAGGTATGCCGCCGGCGGCGTGGCTGGCGGGGCGGCGTGGCTGGCGGGGCGGCGTGGCTGGCGGGGCGGCGGCCCACGCGTGGCCGGCGGTATTGCCGCGCGGGTTGCGCGCCCATTTTTTTAAAGTAAGCCGACGGTGCCGCGCTTGCCAAACGGCATAGTGGGTAGAAACCTAACAACTTTTCCCGCAACCGCTCCTATACCGTCAACAATGTGATGGCACCTGTCTTTGCTACTTAGGTAGATGAGGTTTGTGGGTAGGTAGGTTAGGTCTCACACCTAAAGTAAATGATAAAATAGCTAGTAATGAATCTGTCAGGAAGGTACTTACTGATAAAATTTTCGCGCAAATGCGACAGGCCCCAAGCCTGCAGCAGGTCGGAAACTTCATCCATTATCACTTGCACCTCACTACTATTGAAATATCCGCAGATAATCACAATTTGAATAGGTACTTTAATCTGAAAACTACTCTTCTTATTTAGAAAAAAATATGTACGTAAAAAACGTGGCGCACTCGCCGACCGATTCAAATGAAATGACAAGTTTCTACATGCAACTTTTCGCGACGCTCCGGGTATGTTTACATCAAGCAACTAGCAGTATACAATCATACAAGACAATGTTTGTATCAACAAAGCAACTTGATTGAATTAAATAAAAGGGTAATTGTTTTAAATATTCTTGCGTTATACCAACAAACAAGATTTACTTGATTGAATTTAATATGTTACATGATAAAAACATTCATCTGTAATTGTAGGACTAATCATTTAACTTGATTGATTTTTTGATCATTTCAGCTTTGTTGAAACAACAAACAGCGCTTGTTCATTTTAAATAAGTTGTTGATTGTTTCATTCATATTGTTTTCAATCAAGCAAAATCCCATACTTGATTGGCTCGATTTTTGTCAGTGTAAAATGTTGGCAGAGCTTTGGTTATTGTAGCCTTTAAAAGGTCACAAAAAAGTTTTATAACTAGACATAATTATTAGATTTAGATAGTTTCATTTGCGTTACCTATTATATCTAGGCTTCAAACCTTGATACTGTTAAAAATGCTGTCATCTCGAAAACTTTGGGAGCCACTTGCTTAGATAATGCTTAAATTGATTGCCTCGCCTGGACAGACACAATTTGGTTAATACGCGATTGCGTTGATTTGCTGATTGTTGCAGTACTCTTCGTTTTTAGAGTTTAGTTCGATAATTGAACCATAATAGATTTTCAGTGGGGAAGGTAAATTAAAAACAACGCGCTGCGAACATAAAAGAAAAAAATCTACTGCATACTTCTACGACCAAGTACCTACTTAAACCCTGTACATCTGGAATCGTGTGGTTTTGTTTACCAATATCTGTTTAAGTTTAGCGCGCATGCATGAAGAGTAGACCTTCGTACACTTTTTATATTTTGTGGTTATTTTAAGATCGGAAAGCCGTCGTTCGTCTTTATATTTTGGTGACATCATGAACATGAAGCAACATGGATTTTTAATAGTCCCTATCATAAGGTAGGATTTTTCAGACATCAAAAAAATTTATAAAATGTTGTTCATTTTCCTTACGTGGTGGGCAGATTTTCAGTGGCTAATAAACTCCGTTTCTCCCAGTCTTATGTCCAAAGATAAATAATAAAACACTGGATCATATTTAAACTGCTGTAGGTAGTGTAGGTACTATCATTCTGAGCCTTGAACTATTATTTATTATATTAGGTATTATATTTAGCCTATTTGAGCCTTGAACTAGATGGCCGTAAAAATTCTCGTACGTTAAATTCTTTATTTTTTAAATTAGAAGTAGTCTTTTCCACACGATGTAGCTGCAAATAAACTAAACTGGATATACTCATAGATTAGTATGATCATCAAATAACAATCAGTCTAAGGCTAAGTAAAGTGATTGCTAACGTGTGTTTTACGGTTACTATATAAAATAAAAAAAATAAAAAAATGCTTTGTTTCTTTAGACGCTTTTAGATTTCAGTTCGGTAACACAAAATATGTAAGTATTTTAATTTGGAAGAAAATACAATACAATTTCGAACGCTTGTTAATAATGGCTAATAGAAAATTCGGTAAATTCGAAACTATACTCCTTTTTTTTAACGTTGCGGTATCGATACCAACTTGTTTTGCGGCCCATAAACGGCTATTTCCTTGCAACTAAGAAGAGGTTCAAATTTCGGAGGTGTTTATGGGCCGCAAAACAAGTTGGTACTTATCGAAAACGCAACGTTAAAAAATGGAGTAAAAAAAGCATTTCCCGAAGACGATCTTATCTATCGAAAATATAAACTTTCATTATAAATTAATAGGTACACATAATTTAAAAAATATAGTAAGTAGTAATACTTACTCGATCGCGATAATATTTAAATAATTCTAGATATTATGTAAAACTCCGATCTATTTACAGGTAATGAACTATTTGCCGTCAATAAAGTAAAAAAAAAAATATGTATTGGGAATTTATCTGGCGTGTTACGGTAAAGTGTTCGGAATCTCTCTGGTTATAATCAATAAAGAGATCTGGCGAATGGACACGGTCACGCGGGGAGCGATCTTAAGCGCGGACGCGATGGTACGCAGGGTGCGCGCACGGTGGACAAGCAGCAGCGGGAGCGGTAGCGGGGAGGAACGGGCAAGAGATAAATGAATGGTTATGATTTTAGCTCGGGCTGTACCCTAAATAGCTATTGGCAAAAGAGGTGGCGTTTACGCAAAAAATTAATTTGAAAACAAAATTATTAAAAATAATTTGCAGTAGGTTCTCATAATCCCCACTGCTTTAGTAAATAATGGCCGCAAAGTAAAAAAAAAAAGCTGAAGCGCATTATTTAAAAAAAATTACATGCCAAACCTAAACATAAACTACGAGTAAGTACTTGCAAATAAACGATACAAACATGAAATTCAACAATAAATGTTGTCAAAAATATTCTATTGTGCATAGATAATTAGATAGACTATTTCATTATGCTCTTTGCTCATAACCGTAGTCTCAACCTAACCCAGTTGCCACTGTTTAGACTACGCCTCTCTTATTGGATAATTCGTGATTTTCATTTTTTATTTAACACCGCGACAGGTGTTTGAACCTATCCACGATCTTGACATTGGAAGCTTTGGATATTTCTGTTCACCAATCAGGTGGCGGGTCGACGACCCCAAGTTATCGACAAGTGTCGTTCAATTTACAGTTACCTCACAAATCGATTCGTCGACCGGAAAAACTTTGCTGCTCAATTGATTACAATTTGGTCAATTTTTTCCTGAATTTATTTGGTTTCATTGATTGGTTTCGGTGGAAATTTGACACCCAATCTTCCTTCAATCAGTTGGGTTTTGAGCATGAAATAGCAGAGTTCTGTAGACGTTTCGCGCAACGTGATTCCGCTCTATAAAATTGGATTTCATGCACAGTAATTCCTGAGGTCTTTATTTGGGATTGGTTGGTGTTGTTGCTATAAGACAACCAATTAATTTAAATAATGCTGACAAAATTTTAGGGTAAGTATATGTAGGCAAAGTATAGGTAACTAAACCTAATAATTTTCCAAGGAAAATATGCTTGACAATTATTATATACAAAGTCCTAGCCTACGACAATAAGTACCTACCTACGATCGGAAAATTTTCTATACTATACTAAGTAGTATATTTCACTTAATAAATACAAAGACAATTAAAAGACGAGTAGATAACAACATAGGCGGCCTTATTTCTTAATTAGTAATTTCTACCAAGCAACCTTATAGGTAGGTTAAAAATTAGCGCCATCTCTTGCGGATCCCCGCACCTCCGCGATCTGATAGCGCCCGATAGTGAATGTTAAGCAGGATCGATCGCGGGATTGCCCTACATTTAGAAAGGGACGCACGTACAATGACCTGGCCCTTATTTTATTGCGAGGGTGTTGCGGATTATAAATCCAAGCCCATATGATTTGGCTCTGACGAAAAGTGGTTTATAATCAACACAATGTGTAAAAAACATTACCTACCCGTGAAACTCAACAACTTTCTCCGAGGTCGAAATACGGGGTGTGGGGGTGGAGGACAGCTACCCGCAAACTGATAAGGGTTGCTCAGTCAACGAATCTGAACAGATTTCACCAGGAAATGAAAAAAAAAATTGGCTTTCCCATACAAAATGTCTGATTGAGTTAGTCAATTTGATAAGTAATGTGTATGAAATAAAAAAATAAGATAAATGCATTTGAAGTGTTTCAAAACAAGATTCAAATAAAATTCACAGCAACATTTTCATGTGTTCTATTCAAACAAAGCAGACAAGCCAATATCGCACAACAACCACACATATAAATTAACAACGTAACATTCACTTAAGTACAAATAAACATGTCCAAGTAGCAACACGAGAGTTTATCTCACATTACCCCGGAATTAGGGAGAACCTCCACACATTAAGATGGCAACCCTGATACTTTGATATGAATTAAGATATTCTAATTTTAATTGCCCTACACTAGATGGAGCGGTGTTGCCCAGTCTGCAGGAATTTCCTTTGTTTATTTAATAAATCGAGTGGCGGAATTAATTTTGGCGAATTTCGTTAATTTGTATAGGTACCTCCAATAAAAGAGGCATTTTAGGTCCTATATCTATGATGAAGCACTACTCAACTATTCAATTCAAACTTCCATCGTGATTTGTAGTCTCTTTTCTGTTTTTTGACAGTTACATAAATACTTTATTTTCCAGATGTTTTCAAGCTGAATGCACAAAGTTAAACATTATGATTACAAGAACTATTTACGTTTACAAAGTTCCCTCAGTCGAACCCCCTGCTCCTAGAAAATGTATTAAACACAGATAAAATCAAAGAGAAACATTAAGCATTGCATATGGGGCCAATTATGGCGAAATTTGTATAATTCCGTAGATATGGGAGTAAATAAATTAATAAAACCACCCCTAGGCAAAGGGTTAAGATTTAAACGGTTGTGATATGATCTTTTACCCTTTGTTTTGGAGTTTTGAGCCCGTATGAGGCCGTTTCTGGGGATCTTGATGCGTTACTATATTTCAAACACGGTGTTTGGCTGTTTACAAGAAATGAAACATTTTAACTAGAATGTGATCTACAAAAAATTTACCCTTAAAACGTAAATCTCGGCGTATTTTTATGCATTGTCTTTATATAATCTGAATCTTTAAAGAAATTAGCATCTTTTTGAACTTGAATACGCTTAAGTAACAAGGTAATACTAAATCATTATCTTATTATTATTATTATATTTTAGCAGTAATCAACTTATTTATACCGTATACCTACCATATTATGTTGTTTTGATTATTAATACGATCCACAAATGATTGAGTTAGTATATTTCCATTTTTCCACGCAGACGTCAATCGCACGAAAATAATTGAAACGAATTTCACCTTCTATATTTTCATTTATCTGCTGACAATATAGCAATAAACCCCCAAATCGGGTGAAAATAGACGAGTCGCTATAAATGCGTTAGTAAAGGCATCCCAGTAAAAATAATACCTAAGTCAGAGCCGGATATGAGCTTAGGAGGCGAGTGAGTTCATCACACATTCAGGGCACGCAGAGACGACCCTAGCTCCTCTGGTGGAGCCACGAAGTCAGAAGAAGAGGTTAGAAAACTCCACATTATTTATTGACGGCTTGATAGGCGATTCGACGGCTGGATGCGGTTGAAACTGGGAGACTATCCATACTAATATGTATTATAAATGCGAAAGTAACTGTGTCTGTCTGTTTTTCTTTTACACCTAAATTAAATGACTTAACGAATTTATGATAAAAATATCTTTTTACCTTGGGAAAGTACTTCATTCCCGCGGGAATACTCATTTAGCATTCATTTACCCGCGGCAGAAACCGCAGGGCGAAAAGTATTTGTCCATATGTCAAAGATATTGAAGGTATCATTGATGCAAGTAATTAGGTTGGCATGACGAATAGAGCATCATAGAAAAAAAAGTTAAGTAAATTAAAAGATTGCTTGAGCATAAAGATTTGATGCTAGAAATTTTATGTTGGCTCAAATATTACTTACTTTATATAGCCATTGTAAAGTTTTTTTCTATGAATTCATGATGTTTATGTATTTTTTATTATTTATCTTATAATAGGTAGCTATAGCTTTTTATGGCCACACATGCTATACGAGTCGTGGATGTGTCTAATATTGTTCGTTAAACCGGAGGTTTCGCTGAAAGATCCAGTTTTCTTACTGCTACTTATTCGCCAATGGTTCTTATATGGCACATTCTAAATGTTAAAATATCAATACTTGCCACAACTTTTAACAAAAATAACTAAATAACCATTTTGACTTTAACCTTTATTACGCGTAGAATATACAGAAAACAAGAATTAGAGCAACAGATGGCGAACCCGCCTTAAAGAATTCATCTAAAACAAATTATCGTCATTTTCCTAATTCGTACAAATTGCTACTTACACTTTTAAAAGGCACGATTACATTAACACCTCCCCTCGTTCCGTCAAGTACATTTTTCCCGCTCCGTCGACTTCGACTGCATTTTTCTTTTTTTTTGTTCCAGCCAATAATAAGGGCGTAAGTGAATTTCTTCGTAGCGTTCCGAAACCTAATAACGCGGGGTAATTTTTCAATTGGTCATGTTAGTGTGCAGGAGTTTCCGAACGCACACCTTGGTAGTGTAGCTTTGTTACGCTTTGAGCTACGGGGTAGCATGTTCAGATTATATTTTTCACTGTTTTGCAGTTTTTATGCACGAATTATCTTTCAATTGAGTGTTGGTGTTGGCTGCCGTTATCATCAAAACGTCCAGTAGACAGACCACCAGCCGAAAGGATGGCTGATATAATGGCAATCGAGGGTAAACACTGAATGCGGGAGGCACATAACTGGGAAGATGGCGTACTACAAAAGAAGAGGTCTATACTCACTCAGCAGTGGGTAACTAAATGTTGGCTGATATAGATAGAGTTATGGTTCTTTTGAGGAAAGGTATTCAAAATAACAGAATCAATACTCTAGTTATCCCTGATCGGGAGTCGTAAGCCATACCCAAAATTCAAGAAAGTTTTATTAAAAAAAAGAAACTTTTTTGAGTGAATGAACACTAAGCAAGAAGTTCATGTCAATGACGTGTTGACAGGCGCAAAAATTTAAGCGATCCACAATCGCTCGAGCCACTGAATCGCGATATAGAGCTAGCAACATTTAGATTCGGCTACCCGTTGTCAGTGAATGCGTCTACGATTTATTTGTGCTCATGTCAGTCATTATAGGATTAAAAAAAAAATATGTACGGATAGATCCTATTCTAAAGTTCTTACCATTATTAAAACACCTATATAACACAGTAAGTATCTAAAACGTCGCTTTTACTTATTCGTAGTTCTACAGTCCACCCCTCGAATAAAAAGTAACAAGTGCAATCTTGTGGGTGACTACGAAATGAAATTATAAAAAAACGTTGCAAAAAATTTTACGACTTAAAAACATGACTTTTGCATTACGTCGAACAACATCCAGTTTTAAATGGGGAATTATTAACAAGTTTTTACAAAATAAATCTACTTTATATTTTATAATTTATTTTTAGATATGATCCTATACCTATGATAAAATAACTTACGTGACATAACACACGACAAGTAATCACCATTATACTTACCTAGAGTTGGAATAAAACAATTAATAGCTATTATTCAAATTCAGAAATCCATTAAATACAAATAAAATTATATCAATATGGGTGAATGATTTAATTATGACAATTAAGGCTTGGTACGTGCCGATTTTCATGTCATTTTAATATTAAAAGGTTAACTTTTAAATGAATGGATATTGAATAAGTTTTAAATAGATATATATTTAATTGATATGATATATTACTTAAATATTTAAGGAAAATGAAATAAATTGATATGTAATTGGGTAAATAGTTCAATTTTTACGGAAAAATTGAACTCTCAATTAATAAAACGGAAGTGGAAGATTTTCAGGACATTATTTAGCTATTTCCACGATATTATTTTATCTCTATTTTATATTTCTGTTGTAGGTATTACCTAGTATTTTTTGTGATAGGTATAATTACTGTTTGTACTTTATTCAATCACTTGCCTACTTCATGAAATTTAGATCTTTAGATTACCACTTGGAAATTGAAACAATTTCTAAAATATTTTGTTTTGTAGCACTTACAAAACCATATTCCTACCTATTCCCTTGAAAATCGCGCGGTATTAAAATATTTACAGAGTCCGGACTGAGGGTAAAATTTACAGGTTAGTACAGGGCCGAAACAGGTATTTTACACCAGCTATGTAAAGTCCATTGGTGCTGACAAACCACTAGTAGCAAACAATGAATGAATACACGGCAGCTGTGGATAGCGCGATAGTCCGTAGACTACTCAACGCCTACCTATTTGTAAGGCATGTGAACTTGTTTGATACTTTGTTTGTTTTCATATTTTATTAAATTTAATCATCACCTCGTACATTTTTCTGTGAACAATATAATGATGCGTGTTGTACGTATGTATTTAACGATGATGTTTTTTGCGATGCATCGGTAAATAATATTCTACGTCGGGATGTAGGTTTTCAATCCGATAATGTTGAGGAAACAGTGCTATCGATTCGTGGAGGAAAAGCATGACTTAACTAAATCTTAACCAAAATTGTTGCCGTCCCTTTTTGTTTTCTCAATATAGAAAATGACTGGTGACCATTTTAGTTAACATTTTGTGATTTTGTGCGCATACGAATTGCCCCCAGTGTTTTATGTTTAAGTTCTATAATTTTATTAATTTTTATTTTCTAAAGTAGAGTTGCGTTTTTCTCAAACTGTTACTCATTCTCGTAAAGTGCTTGTCGCAAGTAGTTAAAAAAGTATCAAAACCAATCGGCTCCCACATGTCTTGATCTCAAAGTGGAACTCTAAAGTCACGTAGAGGCGCGGTCGACAGTGCACGTACGCCAATCATCTGAATCGCGCCCGTGACCATACACTTGTCCCTTTCATTCCCACACGCTTCTTTAATTCACTATCTCACTCCAAGACGACAGATCCGTCGGGAAATCTGAATGGCATGAAGCCATCACTGTTGAATTAGGTGCTTTGACATTTCTTTACAAGGCGATGATGGATTTTCTTTGATATCCCCCTTTGGCGTTCAGGGACTTATTGGGCCTTTTGGTGTGGTGGAAAAGTTTTTTTACCCAATTTCTCTACTAGATTCTTCCACTGTTTTGAATGAAGTTACTATCTGTCTATTCTCTCGTACTGGTGATACCTTTTCGAAACTAGAATACCTAAGTTAGTTCAAGTTATTTTTTATTTGGGGTTGCCAACTTGAATTGTCACCGTCAAAAGCAACCCTCGACTCGACTCCTCTGACAACCACGCACGAGTGACCCGATGCAAGGCTCCTGTAACTATGTCTGCTCCGCATGCTGTTTCTTATGAAGCTTGAATAAAATGTTACTTAAGGAAATATTTATTTTTATTTATTTAACCATTTATTGTACACAGAAATACTTGCACAAAACTTGATTGTCTTGATGATTACCAGAAATATTCGAAAATGTATCGCTGTTTTTCCGGCGTATCCCGTTTTACTTCTAAATGCGAAAATTCGCTCTTCCATCTAACCCTCCGATATCAATATAGAGCCAAGGAGGCCACGTACGCCGATTTTTCTGGTCAAATGCACTGCGAACGAAACGCGATGGCCTGCCACGGCCGGCAGCCATCACCGATCTATCAGCTGAGTTCGCGCGCGGAATTCCAAATTCGAAATCACCAATCACCGTCTCCGTTTCAAATGGACTTATAAAACTTACCCACTGCTAGTGAAATTCAAACGAATGCCTTTTATTTTACAGATTTAAATCCTGTCCATTTATTTTGTTTTACTGTTAAAGCGGGTTTATGTTAAATTGTACTTCGTTTCACAGACAGTACGGTCGAATTGCGTTTGTATTTTAGTCCAGATACATCGACCGTTTATTGCAATTGTTTAAAGAATATAAACTATTTCCTGTTAAAATGTCTTTCGCCCATTGTCCTGGGTTTCTCTTTGTGGAACTGTCGATGATGTCATTGGTGCTTTCGAGGGAATTGTAATTCAGTTAGGTATGAGTGTATATCACAACACAAAGCTTCAGGTTACCAACCTTTGAATGCGAGACCTTACCGCAGTACATAAAACCGACAGAAAAACATACAAAAAATATAATTTCAGAAGTGACTGTATATCATAAATCCAGTTATAACAACCCTTCACTTCAGGTGGGGAAAAATAATTTATTCAGATAAATCTCGCGAAATTTTCACTGCAGCCGTTATAGGAGACCCATGGGCGTCGTTTTGTGATTCTTTTAAGCACTCCGAAGAGATTCTTTATTTTGGTCATGATTTCAATAAATTATTCAAAGCAAGGAAAGGTACTTAAAGCTTCGGCTGAAGCTAAGTTTATAGCAGAATCAGGAGAAACGACTTTTCTATTCTCTTTTTTACTTTCGCATTGCGCATTGCTGAATAAGGTTAAAAAAAAATAAGCAGTTGAATATAGGTAGTTTATGTTCAACGTATGTTAAATATAATTTATTGTTCATAAATAATGTTAAATCCGATAATTAGCATTATTTATTGCTCTAAAAAAAGGGAGTAACATTTTTATTTTTATAAGTTAATTTTTACTTATATCAAAAGGCTGTATAAAGAATAAACAAAGTATCGTTTTCAAGATGGCGTCTAGTGGGTAGCGGTCGTAAATATGGCGGGAGATAAAAGTTACATTATCGCGCGCGTTTTAATTTCGGCCAGCATTTATCATAGCGCGCCAACGAAGTGTCGCGAGCCCATTTATAATGCGCTGTTTTTAATTTGCTCATTCTTAGGGTTGATTTAAGAGGCCAAGATAAACTGCGTTTTGTATTTGAAAAATGGGTAGGCGTTCAAAAGGTCCACATAGGCTCTAATAAAACGCAGGCGTGCAAGTATATTTTGATATTTGATTTTTTAGTTAAATATATTTAGTAACTAGCTGTGCCCGCGACTTCGTACGCCCGGTTTGTATGGAATACATGACTGAAGACGCTTCTCCGCGCGTAGGAGCTGGATCTGCTAGCCCGCGCGATGATGATCGTTGTCTTTGCATGGAGTTTGTCTCCAGACTTTTATTTTTTGTGTAATTGTAAATTTAAAAAGTTTTAAGAAAGCATTACCTAAGTATTATAATTTACAGAAAAAATTAGATCATTTTAAAACTACTAAAGAAATCAACACTCTTATCACACACATAACGCAGGTTGTATTAGTTTTGACAGGTGCCTATCGAGCGATCACGGTGCGTGTGCGCAGATTTACGGCGTCGTAACCGCGACCCGGCGCCCGCACCCCACACCCCGCTACACTACACCCACTACCACACCAGCGCCCATAGGTCCTGGCGACCGCTACCAATAACGTGGACATACCTAGGTACATGAACGGTATTTCTAATCAAACAAGACACCTCCCTAGTAAGCCCAAACGTATCCTGTTTGGCGGATTTATTGATGTATTTATAAGGGCATCTTATTTTAATTATGCAGATTTTTCTTAAAATGACTTTTACAATATAATTAAACATTTTCTAAGTATAAGCAATGGATACTGTTATAAGTTTACAAAAACAGTGGTTTTGTATGTTTATAAATACTTAGGCTGGTCAACTCTTGTCAAAGAAATATAGGTTGTTAACATAATAAAAATCATAATACTCGATAATTATGTAATATAAGCTACTTGAATCTTCCAATCTTATTAGATGAAACAATTATTTAGCAAATAAAAACGTCGATCAGACATTACAAGACCTTTACTATTATTTACATATTTAATACCGCATACCACTTTGCTACTTTAGGTTAAGCATATCCTCCCGATTCTTTCGTACCTATGATGGTGATCGTCGAGTTATGTTATGATATCTTCCAGCGGTGACTCGCTTTGTGTAGAGATGCAACAAAAACACGCTTATTGATATCTACTCGTAATTTCCGAGTTTTATTACTCGATACCCTGAGAACGGTAGCTGGCTTCTCTATAATAGTATTGATGGCATTTTTCTGTCATATTATCCTGGGATAAAAACTGAGTTTCGCATAATCAAATTTTACGGCTGGTAATATTTTACTTTTGGTATTTTTTCACCTGGTAACACATTTAGTACAATGCATTTAAAATAAATACAAGAAAAAATGCACAGGTAGCGTACCACGGGTTAAGTACTCATTAAATAATTAGTTTCCTAATGAACCCCATTTATTGCGTTTATTTCTAACAAAAAAAATATTTAAATTAAGTATAATGTAACTTATAGCTTAGGTACTTAACCTAACCATGCACGCACACATGCAAATTCTCAAATAACATTTTGAAGTTATATCATCATAAGTATTATATTATAAATTAAAGGCTGTCCGTCCATCCGCAGGCTGTAGTGAATGACCTAGTGGAGCAAGAATTTACTTTATAAGTACCTACAAAGTAAATTCCAACACCTACACGACCATTGTCATTTTCAACTATAACTTTATCAGCCCTACATCTGAGCACATTTAAACCTACACGTACTTCTACGGTTTTATCTAATGACAAGTGTAATCACAGAACTACTCATGAATGAGTACCACTGTAGAAATACACAAGTAAGATTACGTAAGTAGGTATATCCGTTTAGGATAGGAATCATAATTAGATATTTAAATAAGGACATTAGGCAGAGCCAGAATCTTAGAATAAAATCTCTCTTTGCCTAGACAATGGCCTCAATTCACGCCGTCCAGTTACTAATTCTAATTCTTAGTAGCGCTGTCACTTTCTTAACTTTGACATAAGAACAGGATAGCAAACAAATACGTGAGTTTGACATTTCTTATCTGACATAAGACTGCTTAAATTAATTAAAATTAGTGAGCACGCTCTATGGTCATTCCTTATTTAAAGCGCCGTACGTCAAATTAAAAATGTCAAAGTCACGTGTTTGTTTGCTATCCTGTTCTTATGTCAAATTTAAGAAAGTGACAGCGCTACTAAGAATTAGAATTAGTAATAGTGCGTCCTGAATTAACACCAATGCATGTAGTTGTGATACGAAAAGTCTTTCATAAAAATAATTTTCATTCAAAACAACCCTTACCAAGAAATTACGTAAGTGGATACTCCGCCTTAGATCGTCATCTAAGATTTTTCTTTGAAGTAGCAACTTTGAGTAGCAACGAAGTTAGTGTGGTAAAATTGAATATTAATAGCGAAATTATACCCCTGTTCGTCTATTCTCGGGTTTTTTATTACTTTATTAAGGCTCTCTTCTGTTTAATGTGATATAAACAAATCGTTGCCTGCGTTTATATGTTCCGGGAAGGCTGCAAGTGTCAAAAAACAGTAGCATTTTTATGGCTTAATCGTGTGGTTTGTTTTATAATAATTTATACATAATAGCACTCTCGTGTTTTGGTTGCAATAAAATGTAAGTTTTAATTTTGTTGAGGGATGAGAGAGATTCAAGGAAAGATCTAGTCGTGAGCCTCTGCGCACAAAAAACTGTTCGTTGTAGTGGTCGAATCAAAATCATTGCAGACGTCATGATGGTTATTATGTAATATATTAGTACACACGTCAATTAAAACCTAATAGATATTAGTCCCGATTCGGCGGGAACACGATCTAACTAAAATAACACCATACCTACCTGTAATTTTCTATCATGAAAGAACAGAAAAGTATGGCACTATAGACGAACATAATCCTGTCAAAACAAGAATTTAAGAATAAGTCGTATGTCCTTATCCATATCGAGGTCTTATTTTCTTTTGAGTCTGCTAAATTGGGACCATTGTTTATGAAAAAGAACCATAAATAAAATATATTTTACGAGAAGCCATAAACAATTCCGCGTCAAAACATAAACAAATTAATCACAAAGGACAATAGCTTACTAATAAAAGAAACGGTACCTTGGTATGATATATTATTTTTTACAAGTCATAAAATTGTCCCAAAAACTATTCATCCACCCCTTATAGTGGTTTGGATTAAGTCATATATTACTGCAAATTGCTGTAGATAACATCGTATTGTATAGAATTTCAAAATATTTTGAAATGAGGTATACCTACTTTAACGACTTTTATCAGAATCTGATTTTGCTATTTTGTCATTTTCAATGTATCGTCATGTCCAGTTTCTGAGTGTTGAGTTTGATCAGTTTGTTCATCGATATTTACTGTAATATTACCCAAGAAAAGTAGGTATAAGTACTTAACTGCACTGTATTTTTTTTTCTATAGCCCACTCTCAAAGATGTCATTTCTGGAATAATTTGTTCTCTCGCAAGTTTTTAACTTAATCTTGAATTAAAAAACTCTCGTTTACAATCTTTAAATTCAAATTACGAAAAAATATAAGTATTATTTTAATTTTTAGTTTGAAGTCAGTAGGTAATGTTCAAATTGACGCTAAAATCCATTGTCACCATGACTCCACCTCAATTTCAACACATTTTTAAAGTGTGCACAAGTTTCCCGGCCACCAGAAGGGTGTATGTTGTTTACCGTATAAAGTCACATCAACTGTGTCCACGGGAAAACCCATTTTTCACCGGCGATCCTTAATTTCTGAGCGCTCGTTTTTCATCCGACCCTAGGTTGACAGCGCTGCAAATAAAGTAAGTCCCGTTTCGGAAAAATTAAGGTTCATATAGTTTGTAACGAATATGAGTAATATTTTTAGAAATATAGAGTAAGTACATAAATGGCAAACTTGAACAAGATATAAATAAAATGGTTAAGAAATTTGATGGAGTAATATTCTTCTTCTTATTGAGTGGGTTTTCGATATCTGTTATTTTGTCCTTACGCCCTTTTCTCATGAAACCGAAAGGCGATGTTTAGTCCGTGCCTGGAATCGCTCAACACCCAATTTGTTAAGCGACAAAATGTCCAATATAGAAGCTGAACTTATTCGTTACTCTGCTCTAAGACAGAGTCGCCTTTAAAGGGAAGCCTTCAACTTTGCCGTTAACGCTCTGCGTACCCCGCAAGGAACAAAAGCGTGATTATATAAATGAACGAAACAATCATGTTAACATTGTAATTTATTTGTATTTAGTGGTGTTTATCGGAGTGTGAAAATGGTGGTCATTCGGCCGACAAATGCTCGATTAGCCATGATTGCATCGATTCAACGTTCTTCCCACACTGCCTCATTAACATAAATAATATTAATGAAGGTTTTTTAGCTTCAAATTGCCTCGGTAGAGTTTTGTAGCGGGCTAGCATTGAGTTTTCTATTCGAAGGTCGCGGGTTGGATTTCCAGGGGACACAAAATTGATACATTACCATGAAATTATCACTTAGTGGGAATGTTTCTAGTTTGGTTCGATGTTTCTGTGCTTCGGATCGGAAGGCACGTTAAACCGTGGTTCTATTTCGGTTGTCTCGTGATAAATGAAATGAAATGAGGTAGCTTGTAAAATGCCAAATATTTACCTAGTACAAAAAGTTGCTTATAAAATCTGTAATTAATGTACCTAATATTAATTATTATTTATTAACGTTAAATTAAAATGCAAGATAAGAATTAATTGCAATGCAGATAATAATCAAATGTGCAACTTATCAAGATATCTAATTGGAATTTTCCTTAGTCAGTAATTAGTAACTATCCATACATAACATCATGCCTATATTTCTTAGGCGTTAGAGTGTCAGTCATTTTATGCCACGTTTAAAAGGGAAGGGAAATATCTGATAAAATTGCGTAAATTGCAATACATCGAATGGCGTATGGCAATTTTAAAGTAGGTTGTCCCGGAAAGAGAAGCAGCTAATAATTTAGAATTGTTTTTTTTTCTTTATAACCCTACATAATGGAGGTTATAAAATGAAGCAAGTCTCGAAAGCAACGATTTGTGAGTCTGGGGTTCCAATATGCACCTCACATAACATCGCAGGCGCCGCCAATGACACGGAAAAGCGCGACAAATACAATTAAATTTAAATATTTAAAAAGAGAAACTATTCAGATCGAGACTTTAACTGGCCAGTACGCCAACCGAATTTCTCCGAACGTCAAATTTCAAATTGTACCACGATCACGCACGCGCAAACCGTTACTGCACATTTCAAAAATAGAACACACCGGCCATACTGAGTAGGATGGGCAGTAGCAATACATGCTACGCTTATTAATCACTACATATTTGTTTTTACGAACTTGTTTTTATATTCATGAGGTCAACTCTCAGTACTCATCTAGGTACTGGGTTCATTAATTATAGTTTCTAATTATAGCACAACTTTACCATCATGGTTGGTTTCCACATCACATCAAACTGCAAAAACAATATCGTCAAGATGTTTACCCAAACCTAACATTGTTCAAGTCTAAGATAACTACCTATTTCTAGTCATAGGACTTATTTTTTCATATTTCCAGCAAGTGCTCTCGGTATAAGCGTTTATCAAAGTCCCCTGTTTTAAGACGGATATAACTTGACCAGTGTGCCGTGGTCTCTCTTCGTCCATTAAGCACCCCCTTTCACGCCAATTCCTCGGTGTGGTGGGAGAGGTGGAGGGCTCAGTTTAAGCTGGTGGAAGGATACGGCGATCATTTGTCATGTCAGATCTCAGTGATACGGCGTCACCCGGCCTGATGGACAGAGATTTGTGTAATACCAACTATGAATATTTTTTCTTATACTTTCATGCACATTTTATTTTGCACGGAATATATTTTCTTTGTTCGGTGCGGTAAAGAAGAATTATAAAAATACTTTAGAATGGCGTTGTACCTAGATAAATAAAGCATATCATACATATAGAAAAGGTAAAATGGGGGACAGCTGCAGAAATTCTCGTCGTAATTTTCTTTATTTTATGATTTAATTAGACGATAATATAAAATATTTTCGATTTGAGTTTAATAGAATTAGAAATTATTTAGGTTAAAACCTAATTCGTGCTGGAAAATTTCTCAAGTTTAGGTGAATGTTGTTTGTACTTAATCATAACATAAATCATAAACAGGTCACGATCTAAGTAAGTATTTTAGCGGTTGACCAAAAGTCGCCCAGACACTTCACAAAGAAACCATTAAGACTTTACCAGTAAGTATCGTATCGATTCCCCTTTAATAGACTAGCTGATAACTCAGACACCCCAATAGGAGCAAATCATTAATATTAACCCCTATCTGTGCACCCCACAAAACGCATAAATAAACATTAAAAAATAAACCACAAAGAAATGCTTGTGAAATATTCATCTTGGTAAGATTTTTTTTCTCTCTGGAACAAGTTCGCACCTCCGACAGTCACTTAGCGAGGAGGTTCCATAGAGATTATTCTTCTTTTTCTCGAATAAAATTTACATATTTCATTCGCGAATTTATTTGTGTACTGCCTGAAGATTACATTACAAGTATGGAAATTGGGCAATATGCTACCACAGGGAGTTGCTCTCGCTTTCCGCGAATTTGTTTGTTTATATTATTTTATAAGTAATCCGTAATTTCTATAATGGTTTCTTTTATTTTCCACAAATCGAACACAGTAAAGACTCAGCACAGATTTAATTACTTTGAACTTCCTACGGGAAAATTCATTTGCTCGTGCTGTAAATACAACGCAAATTAATGTTCAAAATTAGCCATGGAATTTGTACAGCAGCGTTTCCATTCCCATTAAATAAAATTGCACTATTTTATACATATATAGGTATGGCAGTGGCAGGCCAATCCGTCTGCCAGGCGTGTGGAAATTGGTAAGTAAGGTAAGATGCCCATTTCCTGCAGTTTCTTACTTGCACTTACAGTTATAGCCTGAAGTTTAAAATTAGGACTTTTATTGGATGTGGTCGTAATAGACTGTATAGTAGTATTGTTACATCACTTGTTCAAATATATCCGATATTATTGACACCCATTTAAATATTTATAGAGCGACTATAGTCATAAATTAATATCATCTTGACTTCATGACTCATCTAAATAGCTGGCAGCGCTTTTCTAACATCGAATAATGCACCAGCGACAAAATTGTTGCCCAACAGTTGGTGCTACAGGAAGCGGTAGTCGGTTCGATTCCTGACCAGAATAATCATTTGATTGATGTCTCTGCTATCGTCATTCATTACCACCAAACTTGGACAAGAATAATAAGTAAATCTCACTCCCATAAAATGTTTAACTCAACGGAGTTTTAATGGTTACCGTAGTGACTTATACAGGGTGGTAAAGTCCTCGTCTATGTTTTTATTTTTTGGAATTTTTTTTAATAATCATCCATCATGCATTGCAATATCTTCTTCAATTTAAAGTTAGCCCACTACTTATAATATTTCTCAAAAGAATTAGGATGGTAGCTGTGACAGATGCAGCTACCTTCCAAAATTTTACAGATTATGTTTATATTTAGATTATGTTAGTGTTTTATTTAGTATATTATTATTGTGTAGGTAATTATTTGAACTAAAAATATAAATTTAACCAAATACAGAATTTTAAAAAGCTTTCCACGTTTTCTATTGGTCCAAGTCAAAAAATAAATCGTGTTCCGTTGATATTAGTCAGATCTCACAAAACCCTTTACTTCCCAAAAGAATTCGACCTATAAAGTTTAATGTACTTATAAGGATTCAAACCCTATAGTCCAAGTAGTAAACTGTTACAAGAAGAAAAACGTCGTTGTACCCCTTAACCCCACCTTTAAAACAGAGAGTTACAGCCCTTAAGGGCCCGAGTTCAGTTTAAACCGCCCCTACAGATAATAAAAACGCTTGTCTATGTTTCGGCTGCCGTAGACAATAAGAGGTAACCATCAAAATCTCGTCCAGTTTGATAAGATCTGTCTCAACACTCAACTCGAACCTTTGAGCTCATGTTTTTTTTGCAGATATTTTTTAAAATTAGATTGCGATTTGTATTGTTAGCTTATTACAAGTGAAATATACTTAATTCAATATTACAGTCGAAATCAAAAATTTACAACACTAAAAATTGATAGGACTTGGATAATTTAATTATGACTTGATGCAAAGCGCTTTTTGACAATCTATCGAAGCTTTTGCATCCTATCAGGCTGCCGTCAAATAAGAGACGGCATATTTTTAGGGAAAATTATCTTATCATTGTCATACAATAGTATATTGCTAACCAAAGGATGTAAGTCATCAAATGCATACGAGGTTTTTGGCGCCCGAGCGCAGCGAGGGCGCTAATGGTACGAGTATGCATTTGATGACTTACACCATGAGGTAAGCACTATGCTTTACATATCGAATGAAAGATAAGTTAAAATTATGGGAAAATATAAGAAAATTAAAACATGAAATTACGACGAAACAGTAGGCAATACCAACTCACTATGAGCGAATTTAACCATCACAAATATATGCATTCGCGTAAGAAAAATTATCTAATTTGCAAGTAGACATTTTGTTAAGTATACTGACTGTTTAATTTGTTAATGTTTTATAATAAAATGCTGAGTAATAAATCGACAAACTCAAGTTTTGAGGTTATAAATATGTTATAAAAACCACAGAGTAAAAATTTCATAATTTTCATAATCCTATGTTTACATTTTTATGGCCTTATTCCGTGACTCTATGCGTCATATTTAGTACTGGCCAGTTCGATATTTAAATAAATTCGAATAGAATTTGTTTTAAAATCGATTCCGATTCGATTAATCATCCGATTCCGTGTGTTTGAAATAAGGCTATCAACTTTTTTTTTCTTGCAATTTGACAGTTCCTTATTCAAATTACTTTGCAGCATAGGTTTCAAAACCTATGATGCAAAGTACCACTTACATCCCGGGTTTTAGGGTTGTATGAACCACTTACTGAGCATGAGATATGTAAATTATATTTTCGATACATTGGATTTGCACCACAATCTCTTCCTCTCGTACATTTCATAACCTCAAATGTACGGCGACCACTCCTCCTCGCTCGACGACAGAATTAAAGCCACTTACTCCAAAAGACGGTTCAAATTACGTTGGTTTTAGATCACAATACGGTGCGGGCCAAATGGCTCGAAACGGGAGTTTTAAATTATCATTATACGGGTTACAGCGTTTTTATATTTCGCAGCAAGGTGCTTAGGCTAACATATTTCGGCTTCTTTGGGGTTGGGTTCAAAGTGTGATCCACATTGTTCTTGAACTACAGTACGTCCTACAACTTTGATAACAAGGATGAACCACGTAAGGGATAGAAGCGTGACTATTTTATGTATAAAATGGCGTCTATGTATACGAGCTAGCTACACTACAAATTCATTGTATTTAGTGAGGTTAATTAACAGACTACAGACAGACAGATCAAAATGTACGTGAATTAAAAAGGTGATGTAAGTTTTCAATTATTCTAAATTTAAATCCCACGACTCCCACGATGGAATACTTTGTATGTGACCACTGGCCAGAAAACTGCTGACAACGTTGCAGTTTCGTATTAAGGTACTTACAACTCACTGAACTCAAAGCACCCCGTACAAGAAATACGCCTATTAAGAATACTCAAAAGCGATTCAATTGCTAATAAAAATAAAAATGTAAGCAATCCTTTTTCTCTTGAGTCGTAAAGGCTTGTACACACTGTTCCCCCGAGCATTCGCGAATTACGCACCTGCCTGCACACAGCTTTATTTATTGCAATCGTTTAGTGAACGCCTCAATGGATGCAGTTCGGCTATTTTAAATTGATTTAATTTTGTATGAAATGACATGTTCTCGAATAGAGATAAGTCGGTATTCGATTTTTCTTTAGTTCAGTATAATTTGCTTATATTATGTAATGTATTTTTTTTAACAAACATAACAAAAACAACCTGATACTAATTAATAAATGTATCAAACATCTTTTAAGCAAATTATAAACTTTAAATTGATAATTTTATATTTACAGACCTTGAATAATACTCTCTTTAACAAGCTGTCATTTAAAAATTTAAACAAATGGTATTCTTTAGGCCCACAGCGAACCCCTCTTATAAAAAACTGAATAAAAAGGTGATAAAAATGAACTTATTAAGTTCCGATTCGGCACGGTTACTTGCTAAATCCTTTTTATGTTCCTTGTAAAGACTACCTCCTATTTATTGTCACTTTAGTTACCCTGCTTTCATTCTTTTTCATGGCTTTTTATTCGGTACTTATATGTTTTTGTAAAATTTCCGAGGCAAAGACGCTGCCAAAAAAGAAAAAAATACAAGAGGATTTAAAATAAATTAAGTAAATGAGGCCGTGTGGTGCCGGGTTAGAATAGCATCACCCCATAACTTCCTGTGGGTGTCGTAAAAGGCGACTAAGGGATAAATCCAGGGAATGGGCAGCAGCGTACCCTGTGAATGGAAAACTTCTACTGCGCTCACCAACCCGCCTGCCAAGCTTGGTGAGTATGGCATATACCCCCAAATTTGGGGAGGCCCATGTCCAGCAGTGGACTGTTGTGGCTGATAATGAAGTAAATGAGGTAATTTTAAGCCCTATGAATGTTGCTTCAAAACTTATTTCTGACTCTATCTTTTATTTTTAAATCAGCATTACCAGATTTGGCGGCTGAGTTAAAATTACCGTAATAAAATTACTTTTCCGCGAAATTTATTACCAACATGTGTTTTGTACAGATTTTTTGTGTATGCAGAAGATAATTCATATAATAATCGTAATCCACGAGAGGGCGGCAGGTAGAAGCGATTTGGTATGAGCAACGGAGGCTTCAAATTTACATATAAATTGTGTCTTACCCGAAGTCTCTGAGACTTGGGACGTATCGCGTTGATGTACACTTGGAGTGATCGCGGTGGTGTAGTTGAAGAACTTTCGTGACGGTAGTGCAGAGTATATCTAAGAAAATTAGCTTTGAAAGTTATTATAACTCGTCTACCTATGGTACCCGTTGAATAATCTGAAGATAAGTAGAATAACAAACAATAACAACTTTAGACTCTACTTTCATTGCTAAATCTGTCTCAGTTTATAAAACCATTTGCATTAACTTTCCTAACATCTTAAGCACGCGAGACAATAACGGGATAAGAAGTTAAAACAAAAAGATTATGTGCTTACGATGATCTTTAAACAAACTACACACCTACTTTCGTAGTGTTAAAATTCACACCGCGACATCCCTCGCGCGCTTTGATGTTGCGCCGCCTCGAGATAATCCGTCTACGAGCGCCGGATTAGGGTTGCCTGCTACTTGCCATTTTGTGAACGTCACTCTTGTAAATGAATCAAGACACGCTGCAAGGAATAAACTGTTTTATCCCATACTGGTTTCAAACAGCGTTCTTATAAGGTGCGCGAGGTATACTGGCATTGGGTTTGTCTTTCGAAAAATATCAGAATGTTGCAGATTTAAATATGACTGGCAACTATATTAGATTTATATATTATTTAATAAGTAATTATTTCGCCCCGCTAATTCACCCGCGGCTGGTATGTAAATATGTTTCCCGGGAGGAAGACTGGCTGAGTTATTTTCCCACGGTAAACCTAGTATTTTACACTACAAAACATCACCTATCACCCAGCCAAATGTTACCATAATTTGCTTAACTGTTTAAGCCCAAATGGGGAACCAGCAGACAGAGTTACATTCACATTTCTAATATAATAACAGTAAAGATTACGATTACGTTTTAACCAGTGTGAAACAGGCTATAATTTTTACTATAATCGATCGGAAGACACTCCTGACGCGACCCCCTAAAAACTTTACCCTACAAGAAAAAAAATACTTCGGGTGTCTACCGTGTCTACACACCACGTAACGCGCACTACATCAATAGAGTAGTCCATAAATTTCACCCCGGATAATTTGTCCGTCTGTCTGTCACGGCTGACATTATTAACCCTGTCGATATCTGCCACAACATTGGGGCGAAGTTGAACGCATTGGAATTACAAATCAGCTGGAATTGACTGGAATTCTCTACTTGAGATTGGGAGTAATCTTACTGGTTGAGGCGTTACTTTCCACTTTGTTATGGTAACTTACGAAATTGCACATTTGGATTTTTTATTTTGAATTAGTTTCTGGAAGTATGTAGGTAAGTTACAATACTGAATAAATCTTTAAAACCTTATCTAGAAGTATCATTAATGTTACAATTTTTTATCCCGGTAAAATATTACATTATTCCCAAAGATGACTTTACTACAGAACCTAAGTGTTACGCCTCTGTGTCTAGTGGTTTGGAGATCGTTAGTTCGATTCTCACAGAAGACATACAAAGTAAATAATAATTAATCACTTTATGATATTGTTTTTAGCTTGGTTAGTACTATACAATTTGTAGATAATGCTGGCGGTATGTATATTCCGATTGTCTGTAGCAAGATGATTTCGTGGTTCGGAGGACACGTCTGGAGGAGCCATCGGTCTCTGTCAGTACCTATAAATAGAATTTCATCCATGCAGCACGTCAGAGGTAAGTATATTATGCGGTTTAAAAAAAAGATATTATCACACACGATATAAGATGATACAAAATATTACTTCCATGCTGGACTGAGAGTAATAGAAAAACGTAGGATGTGCCAGCTGCATCTCCTCCCGGACATGCTGTAAAAACCAGCTAAGGGATTCGAGGGTTTCAGTATATTGTAATTTTAGGCGATGGGCTGACAACCTGTCACTACAGCAATATACAGAACTATCTTAAACAACCCTCAAAACTTGTCAGACGTGGCGGAATGACCTTTGTTTGGGTCGTTGACGCTCTGCCTATCCCATTAGGGATACAGGCGTGATAATATGTATGTATTATATAAGATGAAGAAAGTAGAGCCGATATCAAAATGGCATGTCGGTCTGCTGATAAAAAAAAACATGCTTACCTACATAAAAAAAACATCCTACATGGAGATAGTTCGGCCAACTAAATACAGGTGGCGCTAGTATGCGTTGTGGTGGATGTAGAGTTGGTAGAGTTTGGAAAACTATTTTTAGAGCGTTCTGTGGTTAGACATTTGAATTTGTCCATCGTAAAATATATTACTACTTTTATTACTTTTAATTCGCCGAGAAGAGATCTCATTAGAAACGGAAGGGTTGACATCCAACGGCCCCTGAAATAAATTCTTTCGACTCAAGACAATAAAAGAAATTAAGCTTAAGACGACGTGATCCCGAAACAAAAAATAAAGGGCCCCATTATGACTATTAAAGTAAGTAAGAATTTTGTTTCCCCATCATTTTATAACTACTTTCGATTAGTCCAATAGGCATGTTGACTGGGTGGAAAAAAAATATCAAAACGTTTATACCTTAAACTGATGGCTAAAATACTGTGGATCTCATCATTAAAAAAAAATGCACATTTCGATTTAATAATCAAGTTAAAAATATAGAAGTTATTGATTTGAGTAGTCAACATTTAGAAGTCCCCCGCCTTAGGTCGACTGCGAAACCGCAAAAGCTTCCTGCGATCTACACAGCCTACCGACCAAGACCCCTCTGACGTGAGGTGCAAGCTTTGGGCAAGTGAGTATCCACATATCCCAACGAAAACCTGCCTCCAGGTTATAAAGAACCTTGGCCAATCTGGAGAAGTCTAAATAAGCTTAGGACACAGGTTGGCCGAAGCAAAGAAAACCTTTGCCGATGGGGGTACTCCAGTAGTGCAGACGCCAGCTGTGAATGTGAAGAACCCTTGCAAACCATGGTACACCTCACTAACTGTCCCGCGTGCCCGACCACCTGCTCGCGTGAGGACTTACTTGTCAGTAACCAGAGGGCAACCACGGTAGCCACTTTTTGGGCAAGTAAGATTTAGCCCGTGTTTCTTGCCGACACAAAAGAAGAAGAAGAACATTTACTTGCGTGTGACGTCATAACCCAGTATTTTAATAAGTACAAAACATCGTTATTGACATTTCATAAAAAGTTGCTGATTTGACTAGTAGCAAATAGCGTATTTTCATTAGTCCTTTTAATGTAGATGATTAAACAGTTTTAACAACTGAAGCAAGCAAATGAGGCAATAATGCAAATAATGATTTAATAGCTACATATATGATAAAATTTGATGGATAACAGTGTCAAAATGAAAAACAAAGTTGCAATAATAGTGACTTATAATTATCATAAAAGTTGAAAAATTACCAGTTCTCTTGAGCATAGTATCTGAAACAAGTTATTTCCATTATTAATATCTTCATTTCATTGTAGGATAATGTAACCTGATGCCAAAAAAAAATAATATCCAAGATATAAAGATCATCCATACGTCATACAAATTTGATTTAAAAGTAATAAAAGTAGTAATATATTTTACGATGGACAAATTCAAATGTCTAACCACAGAACGCTCTAAAAATAGTTTTCCAAACTCTACCAACTCTACATCCACCACAACGCATACTAGCGCCACCTGTATTTAGTTGGCCGAACTATCTCCATGTAGAGGTTTACACCTGCAGTATGTTGTTGACGCTGTAGATGGCGTTACTAGGTTCAACTTATAAGCCTACAGCAAAAACTTATTGAATTTTCAATGGGCATCTCGACTGATTTAAATTAAGTATAATATGTATTTAAGAAGTAATATTTGTAATTTGGAGTATAATTTAAAATTACCTATCAATAATAATAATTTAAAGTTATCGATAAGGCATGTTGACTGGGTGGCTATAAATATTCAAAACGTTTATACTTAAAACTGATGGTTAAAATACTGTGGATCACATTCACTTTTCAAAAAAATATGCACTTTTAGATTTAATAATCGAGTTAAAAAAAATAG
This sequence comes from Scrobipalpa atriplicella, assembly GCA_029255725.1. Classification (NCBI taxonomy): domain Eukaryota; kingdom Metazoa; phylum Arthropoda; class Insecta; order Lepidoptera; family Gelechiidae; genus Scrobipalpa; species Scrobipalpa atriplicella. The sequence continues at coordinate 87,469 of JARACY010000331.1, forward strand.
AAGTTTTTGATTTGAGTAGTCAATATTTACAAGCAAGTGACGTCATAAAAAGTTGCTGATTTGACTAGAGGAAATACGTAATATAGTGGGTAGGTTAACTTTAAGTAGGTAACATGTAGGTTTAAGTAACAGCCATGGACAAATATAATTTATATTTTTCCTGGACTGGAAACGATTAAAACAAAGATACTTCTTTTTGCCTAAAAACGTCAGTAGAATACTTAGATGGATTTGAGGTCATTGATGATCTTCGTTATAGAAATGGTGTTCTAGTAAGCTAATGACGTTCTGCCTACCCCGTAAGAGATACAGGCGTGACTATGTATGCAAGTTATAGTTAGTTATATCTTATATATATTTGGTACATCATTTAAATCTTTAAAACCAATAAATACTTAATAATAGCGAGTAGATAAGTAGGTACTTAGAAAAAAATACAACAATTCAAAATGCAGAACGTAATACTAAGATACAAATACAACATTCTCAATGTTTATTTATACGACCATCATGGGACAATAAATGGTACAATAAAATATGAATCGTTTATAGGGAAAATAAGACGTCTGAGACATCTCGGATCGCGAGCAATGAACAATGGCTTGAGCTATGTGCAATGTGCATTTCCATGCAGATGATTTTGTGCGCATTGCGGTCGATGCTGGGTTATTGAGATGAGACCATCGCCTCTGACGATATTAATAAAATTGTTCCATTATGAACGTATTTGTTAGCTCCGATAGTAGATGTTTTGGCGTTTATTATTATATGGAAAATTGTGCTTTATGAAATATCCCGATTGTAAGGTTTTGTTTTGATTCATGTACGTGCAGAATTTTCATCATCATCAACCTGCATCAGTCCAATGCCATGGGAGAGGCCTATGTCCAGCCAGCAGTGCAGCTTTTTTCGCCTTTATATTTTTTGAAGGATTACCTACTTATAATACATCAATATTGTAAGCATTTCATAATAAATCCATCAACAGTTGCATAATACGGGCCAAGAATAAAAAAATGGCACTAAACTGGAATGCCACAATAAGCTCTAGTCTCGGAGGTCCGCAGCATTGATTTATATTCGACAATATTGCGACGCACTGACCCCGCGACTAGTTATACGACTCGCTTGATACCATTCCAAGGAAATTATGCTGTGCAGTTCTACTTATTTTAATACGATTAGTTATTGCTCTACAATTGGGTCTCTTTAGTGCGTTTCTTGACTTTTTGGTTTAAAATAATTTTACATGGGCTTGGTTCTTCTGGTAATAATGATTCAAATAAGATAATCATAAAACAAGTGCCTTCTTCATTTTACTTTTTATCGGGTCTATTCGCGATAGATTTTGGTGGTAAATCATAGGAATTTACCTGGTTCCCGACGTTTCAACAATGTTTCAATTGTCGTGGTACCCGCATGGAACCCGGTAATAGACAAGATAAGAGTGCGCGATTTATCATCGGACATATCGTCGGATACCGTGAGTGTTGTGTGCCGGTCGCCTAGTGTTTACGAACAATAAAATTATTAAGACAATATGTGGGTAGTGTAACATCTAGCTGCCCATCGCCCTGATGACATCTCGCTGGATCTTCAGTCGACCCGCGACCACGACAATTGAAACATTGTTGAAACGTCGGGAACCAGGTAAATTCCTATGATTTACCACCAAAATCTATCGCGAATAGACCCGATAAAAAGTAAAATGAGTATAAATAATCGCGAGTGTTCAAGTGCCTTCTTCTTTACTTTGCCAAATAAATTCTTAACAGCGACATCTAGTACCGGCTGCTATTTAAAAATTATTCATTTTACCAGGTAGGTTACGCATCTACTTTGCTTGCTTTGAGCTCAATTCAGACCTTCATAAAACGCTTTCCGATAATATACCTACGTTCCAAAATTAGTTCTCAAAAATCTATAGGCAATAAGTATTAGAAATTTGATAGGTAATAGCATGCATTGGTGCGTGTGCGCTTCCCACGGCCCGCCATCACGACTCATGACCTCCGCTCTGCGATCCGACTGCGCCGGCGCACTCGTGTACTCAAGCCCAACCCGACAGGTACCACTGTTACTACAACTGTTTATAATCATACCAATGCCAAATTAACTGTAATGTAAATTTGCCTAATTTTCTGTATAAAACACGCATAGCGGCTACCAGCTGCTTTTATTCCCGCGGGCAGTCTCTTCAAAGTTAGAGAACAGGGTCGTGTAGTGACATGACACTAGGAAGACTAATAAATAAGTACCTAGTAAAAAACTCGCGAATTATACACACTCAACAAAAAATAACTTATTCGTATTATAATGTAATTTAATCAAATTGATATTAAAGACAAGTGATCAGATAAAATCATTCAAGTTAAAAAAAAGTCCTCCTCGCCATACCTTATTTTCTAATAACAAAAGACAAAAACCCTCCCACATCAAAGAAACGTTAAGAAATAATAAGGCAACCACACCTTAATCTTATTACATTATAATAACTCGGAATAACTAACAGATGTTTTCCCAATCAGATTTTCTTGTGTAGAAATCCTCAATTTTTCATCGCGCGGGAAATTAGATTATCGAAAATTTGCATTGCCTGCAGCGACATCTATGAGCAAGGTTGCGTATTACTTTAAACCGCGTTTACTTTGCATTTTGAAGAAAATTAGGGCCCGGATAAAGTTCTTATTTTATAACAATAAGGACTACAATGCAGTGGCGCGGCGCTTTTGATAAATGAATGTGTAACTTGGTAAATGGTTTGGAAAGTAAGATTAGGGGTTCGTTTCCGATCCGCGCCCTCTGCAAAAACAGTACCTATGAATAATAATATGATTTGCATAATATTGAGAGGTTCATCTAACTAGGATGTTTTCTTTGATAAGAGGATCGGAAATTGTCGATTTGTTAAATAAAATTAAAGCTCCCATTCCATGTTTACAATTTCTTTCTCTTTGGCAACTCTTCTAATTTCTTTATTTTAGTTTATGTCTATTGCTATATACCTAACAATAAATAATTAGGTAAGGTAGTTAAGCTTTTTTGACATTGCGTTTTTCTGCTATTCAATGCCTTTAATAAAATAGTATTAATTTTAGTAAAAAAAAAATCTTGCGCGAAACCTACCCATGACCCCTCCCCCCCGTTGTATTTCTCTTCCCTAAAATACGCATCTAATACAAATAGGTGGGTTAAAATAAATAATTCTGTTATGACTTGGTTCGATTTCCAATAAATCGAGCCATCTGACCACAGGGCAGGGCCGGAGCTGGAAGTGTTTGCGGGGGGGTGTTTACCGACGCGCGGGCTGAGGGCGGGGGTCAGCGGATCGCCAAATTATGTAAAGTGTCCGGTCATTACGGTCCATCTCTGACGGCTCTATCTGTAAACACTGCGCCTGAACCGTCTCGATACTTGAGTTGAAAGTATTACGTATAGCTTGGCAAAATAGTGTTTGTAGTGGTAACTGATGGAACTAAAATGTTGGCATACGAACAACATCACGTTTCCAATTATGACTAAGTAATTGACTTTTCGGCAAAAGTAGCGCCGGTAATTTATTTTTACTCTTTTTAAGCTTTACAATTTTACATATTTCTGGTTTGCAAGTAGGTAATGTGTGTGGTCTGTACAATGTACTATACCCACTTTTTAATGTTTCTATTTTTTTTAACGAGCTTTACGTGTTCAAGAAACTGCCTAATTTAAAGGAATGCGTATTTGTATTTCTCTCATCATCATAATGAATTAAATATTAGATTATACACCGCCTATAGGTATCGCCAAGGACTGATGCATGATTAAGTCTTCTTTTATTCATAAAATATAAGGCAACTATTCGAATGCAAAGGTGGCGCCACCGCAAATAATCGAGATTTAATTCCATCAACCTAGTATCAAAACTACACAGTCCTACCACAAGCACTAGTATAGTTCGCGCCACGTGTGGGTTACAGCCTCCACCGCATCGAGGGTAGTTTTATTAAGAATTACAATTATTTATTTACACTGGCCACGGCCCTGAACTTATGTGCCCAAACCGTTTATATGGTAATTTTGATGATTTTATAACACACGTTACGTACTCCTTCTTGTCTTGTAAAGGTATTGTAGAGAAAGAAATCCGTAGGTAATGTTGGTAGGTATTATACAGAGTGTAAGGGACAGCTAAACGCAAAGAGATAGGGGTTGTTCAGTCAACGAAACTGAACAACTTCTTCATCTTCTTCTTATGGTGTCGATCGTCTTTGGCGTAAAATAATTATAATAATTTCGACCAGAACTCCGCCAAGCGTACTGCGACGTCAGTGGCGTTGTATAGAACGTCTTGCGTGCATGATGAAGGGCACGCAGGGCAGGACAAGAGATGTGCCATTGTTTGGGGGGAGGCTCCACATATACACTCGTTATTTGAACTATAGCCCCATCCTCACAGATTATCCCTGCATCGGCCCACTTGCGTCCGGAGTCTGTTTAGAGACTTCCATGAGAGCCACGGGAGGTCATGACCTGGGGGGAGATTCTCTTTAAATGGGTGTGGGTTATGTAAATAATTGTTGGCTTACCTATACAAAATTATCACCTCGATCAGACAATTTCTATGGGAAAGCCAACTGTTTTTTAATTTAAAAGAGTTTCCTGGTGAAAGTTGTTCAGTTTCGTTGACTGAGCTGAGCAACCCATATCAGTTCGCGTCAAGCTGTCCCTTACACCCGATAGAGGTCTCGAAATTAATTCACCAAATTCCTGTAGACGTAGAATAGACAATATGCTGTATAGATTCTTGTAGGTAGTAGCCCGGCTATTTATGGTCAAAGCAAGTAAGCTGCAATTCCTCAAATAAAAAAATACAAATAAAGAATGCAAAACACCTGTATAAAATAAGTATGAATTGAAGTTAATCGGCGTTATCGATCCCGTAGATCAACAGAGTGAATGGTTTCCAGCGAAATCCACTTCCATTGATGTGTATTAAGCACATAACAAACCAAAATAGCAAACTAATTTCTCGTTTTATACACTAAAAACATTATTAAACTTTTAGTCATTAACATTGATTAGCGATATCATTAACTTGGAATCTACAATTAATTATATTATATCCATATTCGACGCTGGCACGATCTATAAAAAGGTTTATGATACGATTGCTTATAATAATATAATATTCATTAAACACCAAAAAGTGAAGTGACTAGGTAAAAAGTGAACATTTGCGAGGAGCATACGCAGCGGGAACCGTCAATCAACGTCTCCAATCGATAAAAATTGCTGTTTTATGCGCGTACGCAATAAGACTGGTTCATTAGTAACGAGCTACTGGCGGAAAAACGCGTGCGACCCAAGAGAATGCAAAAATTTCTTAAATCGCTCGTGTTGGCACGCGAATGTTTACGCCTCTTACTTCCAACTTCAAACCGCAAAATTGAAAAACGCTTATTTCTTGTTTTTTCTCGCTAAACGCTCTCGCTCCAGTCGGTAATGTGAAATGCACCTTTATAGTATTATCAAACGAGGATCGATCGAGTCTCGTGATAAACAAAAAGTAGTTGAAGTTTAATTGCGGCATACGAATGCATTTTTGCCGGTTTTTGTTAGAATTTTATGAATTTTTCGCAGATGCCACATTGTCAACTGGTTTAGTCGATTTGAGCGAGATACTTTGACTTCGTTATCTGGACAATAAATCACATTAGTACGTGGGAAAAATACAGAGCTTTTCAATTAATGTTATGCTGTAATAAGAATTTACGAAATACCTATCTAAGTAAATAATTTAGAAACATAATTGAGAACTGAATGTCCATGTCAAATATTACGCCTTAAAATAATAATTTGCCGCTGTTTAATAATAAACTGGCGATATTTATGGATAAGTCTAAATTCCCGTTAGCTATTAATAAGTAGGTAAGTGAATGAATTTCAGATCACAATTAAAAACCATAATAATTCAGTTGGATAGTATCTTTTATACAAGATTTGTTATTTATGTATTTGTAATCGTTTTATTCAGAAATGCTCGTACTTTTTTCACTATTGAAAAGCTACTTCCGCAAATTATCGCGAGTAGTACGCTACGAAATCCAGTGAAAGATTTAAATTCCTAAAAACACAATTTTTTCATTACGAGTTATAAACTCCAGGATAATTACAAGCTCTCCCGAAACCTCCCACCGATCTCGGAATCCACCAAAAACCATTGAACAACAATCGAAGCACGATTTTACTGAAGCGAAATTCCATTTAATAGTGCTCAATAGCTTCTCGTCCGAACAACGTTTATCGGAACGACCTCAAGGCGTTTTATGAGACATAACCGTCTGGCTCCCGGACTATCTGATGCATTTTTAGAGGATCGATTTTGGGTTAAGACAATGGTTCGAGTGTTTGGTGCAATTTGTAAGCTACTGATTTTGTTTTTTTATTTGAAAATGCACCACATGTTTGTGACACAAAAATCATTGATTTTGAATTAGTATTTTGTACAGGTATTTTAAACACGATAATGACTATTAGTGACCATAAAGTGCATGCCACTGCCCAGAAATCATCGCCGTAGCCTGTTCCCGTATTTTATCGGCTACCTAGTCAGAGCGACTGCCATCTAACCTCCGCAACTCAGAAGGCAAAACTAGGACCACTGTCCAGAAAAAGAAAAAAAAACTATAATTTCTTTACCGGTCCACTTCGAGCAGAAAATTAGTATGATGTAATTAACCACACACAAGTGAGCTGAAATCGCCTGTCTCGTAAACTTGCGCCGCGTCTGGAAAAGCAATTGACTTGAACTCACTGTTTTAAGGATTAGGATCGTCGTTCGTTTCGGTTTGTTGGGGGTCATTCGGCGTCATTGCGGGGCTGTTTTCAATTCTGTGTGGAAATTTATACGGATCCAGTCAGAGACAGAGAAACACGCGTCAGCCCGGCTTTGTTCCATGTTTACACGAAACGTGGGGCATACGTACCTCTTACAGTACAACGACCTACTTATATAATATTTTATGAATGACAGTGTACGACATTGGATCAATAATAACTGCTCTGTCTTCTTCTGTCTCTGCATTATTTATATCATAATCATAAACTTTAAAATAAAGAATCATTACTGGCTTTAAAAACCTGACAATTTGAATGAAAACATTGGCAAAGTCTAGAAGAAAATAAAGGCCTCCAGTGAAATGCAAGCAACGATAAATTGAGATATACGAAGAAGCGGGCGGCCGTAAAACTGACCCCGCATCTACAAAACCATTTCTAGGGTCAAGACGACCTCACCCGCACTACAGTACGAGCCTATTCAATAATTTATACAATTGATAAATAATAAGTAGGGAATGACCGCCGCCGACCGCCATGCCTTATTTTTATGTCTTACGGCCGGAGATGCAATTTTGACGTTCCTGTTTTATGATATGGGACTCGGGGAGAAACTACGATGCATGTAAATAAAAAAAGGGTATTTACAGTTCTATTGAAATTTTTTTTTTTTAACTTTTAATAGTGTTTTGCAAAAAATAAGTATTTATTCATAAGTCTTATGAGTTGCGCAACTTATACTTAGTATAAATTAGTATATTAAATTTCGCAACTTATAATGAAATGCGTAAGTTGTGTATTCTCTTTATTTCAATGTCAGACACATTTTTAATTTAACTTAACATTAACTGATCCCGTAATGAACAGGGACATTCCTCGTTTGCGATGCAAAAATTTCGCGGCTTCGTATCAAGAAAACGTCACTCGATTCCATAATCGATCAATTAAGCTGCCTCTCTCGATTTAAGAATTCGAAAACGAAATAAATGTCCGAGCACCTAACGCCTCCGATCCAAATTTTTTCGCACGAAATCGCGCGAACAATCGCACCCTGTATAATAATATCGGATAATACAGCTTTTTGTCGGGTCCTCTTTTCTATATGATTGCACATTTTACTAAACAACGCGTCGACACTGACTCCGAATGGCATTCCTTTTCCGAAGATTCTTTTTAATTTGGCTCCAGGCATTATCTGCTGTAATGCCACCCCTTCAGAAGTCATTTTCCTTTACAAGCTGTGACGCGGCTGCTCTATCGGGATCTGCTAATACTTGGACTTTATGAGAATTTGGATTTAGGTTGATTATTGAACAGTGCCGCGCTGCATCGCAGATAGGTTGTAAGGTCACAAATGAAATACTCAAAAAAGGCGTTCTATCTCATATAAGGTGGAATCAGTTCTTCATAATGGGCCGGCTGCATTGTTACGGATGGTTCGTATTGAAAGAGCGCTGTTATCAGAAAATACCTTTTAGGAAAAAGGCGCGAGTATTAGGTATTCGATTTCCATTCGGTTTTGACTCGAGAATGTCGTTCTATCTATCTGATTACTTCTGACGCGCTTTTGTACGACTTTTATCGTCTGTTTTTGTATGTTCACGTTCAGTATCGTGTCGTAAGAAATAACACCATGTTGTTAGATATGTAACTTGAGCTACAATACTGGTTTTACGTTCTACTCTTACCTTCTGCACACGCTCGGCGCTCAGAGAATCAATTAACTGATATTTCTATACTATCTTTTTTTATTATTGAAGATTTTGATTATCTATCTATTTTATTATTTCCATATAAGTTTATATTTTTATAGTCTCATTAAATTAACAAGTGAGAGAACTAACTTCAGGCCAGGACCAAGTCCAACACATTAACAATGTTTAAGAGGCCATGTAATCCTGAAGTTGCAAGACGTTGCGCCTACTCAGGAAAAACCCCCAAAGGGCCGAGTTAACCCCAGCCAGTTTACGGCTATCTTAATGACATTCTGGCCGGTTTAATGACAGTTAATGACAGCTTACGAGTCCCTGATGTTCGGCTTAACAACTTTTCACTTCCTCGTTACAGTTTTGAGCCAGTGGTGCCAAGTGCGGCGACTTATCGCCATTTAGGCTATCTTGAAAGGTGCCGCGGCGACCAAAAATTGGGAATGGCGACTGGTCGCCATTTAGGCTATCTCAAAAAAATATTAGGCGACACTAGGATACTTCAAGATTTAAAGAACTTATGACAGAAAAGTTGGAAATTTTCTTAGTGAAACGAAACGCACAACTACGAGTATACCACAGATTAGATAGAGCATCAGTGCCGCTTTTTTGTTCTGAATTTAGATCATTTCTATATGACACAAAGATGACAGAGACATACATATTTCGTACAACACATTTCTTTCATTGATTGTTTAAGTCGCACGAAAACTTAAGCATTTTTATTTTGTCCGAAAGTTTAGTCATAAGTGTCCTTAAAAAGTATATGTACTTATAAAAACAAGCATTTATTTAAGCCATCCTGTCCTTTTCGGTTTCATGAGGCAAAAAAGTAGCCATTTAGGCTATTTTTCTAATTTTTTGGGCGATTTTAGGCTACTTCACCTTTAAAAAAAATTGGGCGATTTTAGGCTACCTAGAATTCATTTTTCTGCGACTTTACGTCGAAAAGACTTGGCAACACTGTTTTGAGCCAGTCTTCCGTCAAAGAAGTTGTTGAGTTGGTGTTCGTGTTCCAGTTTTTAAAAAGTTAGCATATGCTTGCATACCTACCATGCTCTGATTGAAATCTTTAGATTGACTTATTAACATTTGTAGAACAGTAATAAAAATATGAGGCCTTTTTACTCTCTCTTACTTTTTACAAGTATTTTGCAGAGTCATGATTTTTCTGATTATTCCCAATTTCCGCACGTATACGTACTTAACCTTTTCCTTAATACTTTATTCTTTACAACAAAATAATGAAGTGTGAAAATCCATTTCCATTAGAATATCTCGAGTAAGGGACAGTCGTAAAGTCGAATTGGATTTTTTCCTACCCTCAGTTCACGGAGCGGTTTAATTATTGTTTTATTGCGTGTTGGGGGGGCGCGGGCGCAGGGGGGATTTTATGTTAATGTTGATGACACTGCGATTCGCAGGTTCGCTTCCCAGGTCAGGCAAACAGATGCTTCTGATGTTGCTGTTGTTTTCATAATGGCAACATTATACTTAAAATTCTAGTATAGGATTCTAATCATTAGGTATAGTTAGGTACTAGCCTACTATTCTTGAAGCATAGTATCTCGTGAATCCTGTAAAATGGCAACTATACCTATAATAACGCGAAAATGATATAACTAGAGGAATGACACCACAACTAGTACAGTTTATTTCTAAATAGTATTTTTTGCTTAACTAAGAAACGGAAGTACTATTTTTAAAAAATAGGCAGATCAGGTTCACAAATTAATCTTGTCTTGTTTAGCCTAAATCATCCCACTGCTGGGCAAAGGCTTCGCTCTTCTTCCTCCATTCTCCCCTGTTTTGAGCCTCACTCAAGTTACCAGTCTTTTGTAAAAGTGTCCAGTTCATCGCGCCATCTGCGACGAGGTCTACCATGGCGTCCTCGTGTGGTTGGAGTGTGTTTCCGTGCCGTTTCGTGTTTCCACAGAGTGCCAAAACTAGCACTCAGATCATATTCGTGCACAATTAAATAATTTAATGAAAACAATGTCTATAAACAATTAAATATAATATTAAGTTAAGTTGTTAATGTCAGAATTAAATAAAAGTCATAAACAACTAGCGTACCATTAAATTGGTAATTACGTGAATCTTATCAATTCGATTTAGCACTGGAAACGTGTACAGGACTTTTTTACGACACATTCTCCAAAGAAACTTTCACTTGAGCTGTAAAATACTCGTAAATGGGTAAAATATTGGTTATTATAATATAATAAGCACCTCTATACAGGGTCCTAACTAGGTAGGTACTATTAAAAATCTATCAACAATGTTCCGATCCTGAATCCTTTCTTTTTAATTGTTATATTTTCGAAATAATATAGTAAGAGTAAGTAAGTGCAAAACATGAATAAAAGATAAACTAATCACTATTTTATTTTTTATTTTCGGTTTATTGGTTATCAAATTTTTAAAAGTTAAGAATGAGCCGTTTATTTAGGTGTTGTAAGGGGTAGTTATTAAAGTTAGAAAAGCATACTTAGGTAATTAAGGTGCCTATTATAAACGTGTTTATTTTAAGCAGGTATAGGTAACAAAATGATTGCGATTCTAACAGGGTCAAGTATCAGAGTCAAATATATAAAGAAAGATGTCAGATGTTCTACCATAGGTACCTAAACCTGATGCTTATACCAGATAAAGGTCATGGTTTTGATAACAAGAATATTGCCTGACAAAAATTGCTACCCTAGGGCGCCTAATTTTACTTTGTTTTTGTAATGTTTATTCCTTAGTATGTCTTGTTTATGCACAATAAAGAATAATTTTATTTTTATTACATCTCATATTTCACTTATTGCATACATTTAAAATATGATAGTAATAGTTCTCCTGTTTTGTTGTAATATTATTAGTAAGGTAAGGTTGCTGCTGAAAACCAGCGGTACAGTCTTAGTCTGTAGCATATGCTGAGCTGGGGACCTTTTCTGAATCGTGTGTAGCTATTAGGCTATTTAGTTTTAAGTAAGTTGTCTAATTTGTAACAACTATTGTACCAAATAAATGCTTTTTCTTTCTTATGACTGATAAAGTCTGCTATAAAATTTTCAGTGACCCTCTATAAGTTATGGTAGTAGGTATATTGGATATGTACCTATGCAATGGCTATTAGTAAAGCAAAGTGTCAAACGGGTCGTAAAGTAACCCACACTATCCAACGAATCATAAAATATTTAACTTTAGTATTTACAATTATTATTTTATTTATATGGAAAGACTCTAATGGATTATAATATTACCTATTCTAACTAACCGAACAGCCTTAACCTACTTTATACATACTTATTTTGTATACTACGGGGACTATGTTTTTATGTAAGGTAGCTGCGTGTAGCCTGACGCCCTGACAAGTAAGTTGATTCCGTGCTGCGATGCGAAGAGCCACGGCAGCCGTCGGTCCCGGATGCTGTCTTGGTAGTTGAGGTCGTGTCAGAGGAGAAGAAGAAGTGTAAGGAACAGATTAACGCAAAGATAGGCGTTGCTCAGGCAACGAAACTGAACAACTTTCACCAGGCGATTCTTTCAGGAAGTTAAAATATTTTTTTTACTTTCTCACACAAATGATCTCCTCGATCAGGTAACTTGCATGAGATTTTTTTTTCCTTAAAATTTGGACTGGTGAAAGTTGTTCAGTTTCATAGCTGTCCCTTACATCCGGTATTTTTATCAAATCTTGTTTATCTCTCAAAACAAGGTTCTCATTCAAATGGCTTTATTCATTATTTCCGTTGGTACTTTTCCCTTCTTCAAACTCTTTTTCTGTTACTGTACCATAGATGAGCACCAGTCAAAACTAAAACGTTTCACAAAAAATCTCATTTCACGAGAACACACAGTTAAATGTTACGGAATAAGTTATCCACATGCAAATAGGTACGGCAGTTAACTTGAATCCTGATTAAAACTGCAGATCATAACTGAAATGGCTCGAAAGTTAACGCTACGTTAACCCTCAGTTAACATTAGAGTTATGAAGGCAATTGATGGGATGGGACGCCGCTTTTTGTCTCTGTTGAGATGGCTTGTTTTATGTGAGTACCTATATCTCATTAACAACTGTATTTTTTTATTGTAGCTTTTTATCTAGGTATCTTGTCAACTTTACGGATAAAAGCTTAATGTGCCATTACTCGTACCTATGTACAAAATAAACTAAGGAATTTTTTAATGTGTGATTTGATCAAAATATTTGTACGGCTTTAAAACCTGTTCTAACATAGTCCGATACAAGCTAATTAAAATATTAATACCTACCTACCTACACATTTTTAATTTTACTGCGCATTTCTATATGTGCTTTAATGCTTCGTGAGGCACGTTAATGTTCTTAGTTTTCAGTCGAGTAATCTAATATAAAAGTAAACAGATTTATGCTCATAAAGTTAGAAGCAGAATAGGGAAAAATAGCAAGTGGAAAGAAAAACGACTGAAAGTGTTCTTGACAAATAAGTTCAATAAAACAACGGAGTATTGGCTTAGGAAAAGTCACTTTATCAGCCGCCGGGGCACAAGAAACATATTACCAGCACGGCCGACTGGTAAAGGGGAGTAACTCAAATACGGTTCTTTTTTTTGTGTTGCAAGAGGTTAACGGGTAGAAAAGTTGAAGGATGTTGTTACAGTTTTAAAAACTTTGTCTTAGTCAGGTCAGGGACATTAATTTTATGCTCATGTAAGCTGGGAAGTATTGCTGTCGATTTGGATTGAACATGACTTAACTAAAATGAATCTAAACGTGTCATTTTCTGTCATGTAATAAAAATGTCATATTATACATAAAGCATAAATAAATAAAAATAAGTATTATTGACAGTTTTTCAAAAGAATATTTGAATCTAAGTGTGGGTGGACAAGAATTGTTAGCCTGATTAATAACCAATTGAAGGTTTAGAAGGTTAGGTACATACAAGCTGCTTTTTAATTGACTTCAGAAAAAGGAATACTCAATTTTGTTGTATTTTTATGAAATATCTGAGATCAACCTCTTTGCTCGCTAGCCCTTTCGATAAGGTTTACCCCTCGATAAATAATTTGGCAACATATTAGCATATGTCGATTTATCTCACAGGGCGGGTATTCGGCCCAGAATTATTATTTATGGCCAGAGTTGGGGCGCCCCAGCAGTACATATGTTAACTAAAATCCGCTGAACGTAAGATTTCCGCCCGGCTTCAAGATTAGACGGAATATGGAAAAGGGTGTTGATACAATAGGAAAACCGCACTTGCTGTTTTTTTCCTAAATGATTGCTTTAAATGATTGGATTGAAGTTGGATTTATATCATTACAAATGACAAATCACTTTGACTTTTAAGTCTTCATTTGGTTGATTCAAATATATTGTATACCATACCTAATATATATTAAAATGTGCTTTAAATATATGTAACTGGTCAAATATAGTCACCCGATATTAATGTTAAATATATGGTCTAAAATAATTTTGTAGGTTGTATCTGCACCTCACAGATTGGCTTTGACGCGTTTCCTTAAAGGGGAGGTGTCCCTTTGATTATTGAAGTTTGGTGTCTGGAATCGTATTCGCGACACACATTAGCATTTCCTATTTGTCACCGTATTTAAATAACGCATTTGGCACATCTCATAAATACTAATAAAGTAATTTTTATTCTATTATTTTAGGTTATAGAAAAGAAAAAATAAATGAATAATCGTTAGAATCGTTAGAATAGGTAACAATAATCACTCCGCGCAATCAAGCCGCAATTTATTACTTTTTGCAGATAGGTAGCTTTCTAATTAGACACTTTTCATAAATATACAGTGTCGATAGTTGATCCATTTTGTATTACTGTCATTATTGGAAGCAATACAAAAACTAAATAAATTAGTGACACCCATTTCTCCTAAGAAAACCAAAACCACGTGTAATAATAAATAGTATTCAAATTGTTAGCATCCTATAAGATCACCTAGAGCTCATTATGTTACAAGCACCAAAGTGCTTAAAATATTATTTACGACACTATTAGTAGCTTCTTACCTGTGCTGCAGAGCTGCTTTTTCTGCTGACTGTACTAATAAAGGGGGCGATGAGCTGACGATCCATCAGCAGACAAACGGCAGCGATTAGCGATGACGCGCGACATGACAAAGACAACGAGCTATTAATAACGTTACCCAGTACCCAGTTACTGACATAATTAAAATCAAACAATTTGAATATCGCGCCCCTTAAGAAGGGGAGTTTTATTCCATTGATGACAGCTATTTGTGTTACACGATTCGCGCTAATTAGATCAGGATGAAGGTCAATCACTCTTTTGATAGGATAAGAATTCAGATGGTTATAACTTTTATACGTTTAAACGCGAAATATATAATTAAATATGATTGTTATAATTACTTTAGTTTTTTTTTTTATTGCTTAGATGCTGACTCTACTTAGACAAAGGGAGCAAGACAGAGTAAGGTGCCGGACTAAAGTCAGACAGGCGGACACTGAATTTATTGTTAAGTATAAAAATTCGCTTTAGTCATCTAATTAATTTGGCTTATATTTTAATCCAAAACATATCGATTCCTTTCTCGACTTTAACTTAAAAGAAGAACAAACAAACACCACATTTAGAACACGAGGCTAGAAAAATAAAGAAAAAAACCACGGTAGCGTCACAAAACACGATGTCTTGTCACCGTTAAAAGGCGTCAAAGGAGGCCGCCGTACGATTGTTCGTATTCCATTAATCAGAAGCCGCTGAGGGTTGAAGACACTTAATCAAAGTATCACAATATGGCGACTATAATACAAGTATGAATATTTATAAGAGTATTAGTCGCGGCGTAGACGCAGCGACGACGCGTCGGATTCGAGAGGTGTGGCCGGCCCTTAATTGTTCCCGGGAGCTCACAAAGATCCTTACTTGTTGTTTTTTGTTGGGAACATTGTTTGTCGTTTCTTTTAAATTTGGTTTGAAAACTATTGCATACTGACACTTCTAATTTCGTGTAGGTCGACTAACAACCTAGTGTACCCTGGTGGCAGCGGCTATTTATAAATTCTAACAAACCTCTGACTCCTTTGTGACCGCTATCAATAACCGCGACCGGCTTACTAAAGGTGATCAATCCTCCTTTTTCTTACTCAAACGAAGACAAAATGTTCGTATAAGAATCAAAACCTTCCATTTCCGGACGGCGAATCCAAAGCTCAAACCATTTGAGATGCAGATGAAATCTTTCCGTCCGCCAAAACGCAAACAAAACAATAGAAATATGAATTAGTGTAACAAGTGTCTAAATCCCGGTCTAATAATATGACGTTGGTCAGCCGAACCCGGGATCAATTCACTAATCCAGGACTAATAGCCAGAGGGACACGCTGACTTCATTTACCACACTTTCCAACCCCAAGGGAAACTCAACCCTGAATTATCCCCCTTAAAACCCAAAATAAAAACCAAGCGAGCTCTTTCCAAAATAATTTTTAGGGTGCCGAAAAGCATTTACTTTGAAATGTGAAAGCATTTCTGTGTAAGATTATGATGTTGCCGAGTCCAAGTTATGGAAGACGTTAGTTCACGTCTTGCAAAATGTAGCACGTAACTTTATACTCAAAAACTATATTGCTGTTTTATAAAAAGGAAATTCTTTTTGACTATTAGGTTAGGTATTTAATTATCAATATACGACATCGAAAATCCTTTGCTAGATATGGGTCTCCCCCAATTGAGAGGTAATTGCCACGCTTGACAAGCGGATTGGCGAGCGCAGTGCAAGATGTTGAATTGACTAGGAACCCTGCTGCCCACTCCTGGATTTATCCCACAGTCGTCTTTCAGCTTTTTTAAACCTTGAACTAGGTACGCAGCTGACTTCTTGTTACCGTGTCGATGGAACACATAACTATCACAAAGTGGCGGCCCAGAACATTTCCACAGCCCAGAACATTGAATTTTGAACGCGAC